>PTEX01000051.1:3534772-3555537 GCA_003342815.1 Eudromia elegans
TCTYGATGKTGATATTGTTGTTACAGCTTTTCATCACATTTAGAAAAATAARAGAGACAGGAAATACATRGGCCCCAAAACTCTRCAGTTAGTCCTAAAAACCAGGAAAATAAATAGGAAGCAATCAGTGCAAATCTGCCCTAAACATCAAGTCAGTGAAATACTCTGCAGAACATCTGCTTTCCTTGGCAGAACACAGCTAACAAATTAGCACCCATTAGAGACTTGCTTATCACACATGCCACAGAGACCCATAGACACCGGGTCAGCACCGCACCCGAGCCGGCAGCAATGCCTGATCCAGGGAAATCTGGGACCTTGGGGCGAGGRGTAAAATCCAAGCTGCCTTTGAATGCTTTAACATAAAAATAAATAAAAGCAAAGAGGAACTAAATAGAACAAGACAAGCCTAAACTCCTGGGCTCTCTGGAAGAGGCTGAGAAGTGCGACCAGTCAGGTCTGTGGAAACAAGCAAGCACCTCACCGGGCACCAAAACGCTCCGCATGGGTTTGGGCTGCTCCACACACCACTTTTGAATCCAAACAAGTGCCTCTCATCAAAGGCTCTTTCTGGAAGGCTGCTAACGAGCTCCAATTGCTCTTCTGCCAACCTGCCCTGGGGGAGAGGGAGGATCTCACTGATGAGACACTGCAGTTACAGGCTAAAAACAGCTTCTGTACCAGGCACCGACTGCCCTCGCTCACCACTTATGAATTTGCACTTTGTTCACTTTAAATCATATCTCGGAGCCGCCTATAACGGTTATAGGTGAACACGTGTTTTCTCCATGATCCCAAGTCACAGAGCCAGGCTCCAGCTGCAGCAGCAAAGTTGCCGGAGCACAACCTGGATTTGGAGCTTTCCAAAAGCAGCCGAGCCAGTCCTCATACCAAGGCAGGAAAAACCAGCTGTAAATGCCGAGAGCAAACAAGCAGCCCCTCATCACCACACTGGGGCACAGAAGATGCAACAAAAACGTTAGGAATCAATCCCTCAGAGAAGAAAAAAACAAGCAAAACACTTCACTCTGCACCATGCAAGCAGCTCCCGAAGCAAACAGCCCTTTGCTTTCCGCTCTGTGCACTCTGCTGCTCTCCTGGCACCTCCGCTCTGTAGCGCTGCGCGACGCGCGAGCCAGGGCACAACGGGCAGGCGCTGCAGAGCATCAGAAACTCCAGCACAGCCTCTTACCTCCACGCCACGCACCACAGTTGCTTAAAGAGGTGGGAGAAAGCCAAGGCGCACACAAAGCTGCATGGACTAAGCCTTGGTGTTCTCCGTACATTGGAGCCGGGGAAGAAAGGAGACACGATCGGGGCCCTCTTCCGCTGCCATATAATCTCAAGGAAGTGACCTTAGCATTTGTTGCTTTGATTATGGATTCGGAAACAAAAGCCCTTCCAGTATGAGTCAGGGGACACAAGATGTTGAAATGTGATTGCTACAAACAGGGGGAGGGCAAAGCTGAGGAAGTGTTGCCGTTTTTTAATATTAACCCCTTTATTACGAAACAAGAGTCAAGTGAAAAAGCAACAAGAATGGCTCTACGGCATAAACAGAAAGCAGTTGCGGGCAGCACCTCTCTGCAAGACCAAGGGCTCCCTGCCAACAATCATTTGCTTGTCCGGAGCTCTCAGGAGCCTCTGGCTCTTCCTCATTCTGATACAGGGATAGAAAAGGCTTCCATGGCCAAACGTGATACAGTTCTGGAACCTCCACCCGTCTTTGCAGCCTAGGCTGCTGGGTCTCGAGTCAGGGTATCCCAAGCACCTGGTTTCCTGCTGGGGACCAAGGCAGGTYCCCAGGCRCAGCTCKGCYGCTTCTCACAAGGAGCTGAGAAAASYCCTCACAGAAACGGATACAGTTTCAGAAGCACCAGTGCTATCCAGCTCAACAGGTTTCAGCAGATTATTCTCCCCGAGCCAGCTAAAGGCACACGTGATAACAGGAGCAACCAGCCTGTTTGTCAGTAACCCCCTTCTCCACCAGCATCTCCAGTAGCAGAAAACAGAGACGACCGCTGTGACAGGCACCAGGGCAAACATCTCCCCAGAGCCACAGGTACCTCTTCATGTTCCCAGGCCGCTTCTCAGAGCATATCTGCTCTGCCTCTGGCTGGGGCAAGCTCCTCTTGGGCAGTTTTTGGAGAAAACCAGGATCACAGGTAGAAAACTACACCCCTCACCCTTAGCTCTGCGCTCCTTTAGGAGCCAGGGCTGCTCTCCAGGAGAGCAGTCAGTGGAAAAACAGGAACAAGTCATCTAGCTGCTCTTCCCTTTGCAATACTGCATTTTGTGTGTGCAAAACATCCAGTTTTACTTAAAAACCATTCAGCTCCACTCCCTGATTTCTCTACTTCTAGCACATCAATCTACAAGCCCTCAGACACCTCTAGGGATTTGACTTTCCATCTCAAGTGCATCAGAAAGGCACGGGTATCACACAGGAATCGCACCAAGGCATCAAAGCTGAGCTGGCCTCTACCTGAGACACTGGTCACAATRAATAAAATACTGCAAAGGGCTGAAAAACAGACTATACAGTTACAATGCTRCTGAGTGAGACTAGGTGGGAGTTCTTGACACAAACCATGGCAAGTCCACCCTGGGATTAAACACAACTGCTCCCTCTGARACAGGTATCATCCTGTAGTCGCTCCTGCTGCAAACTGCTGAGAAGCCACTCTAACCCGGCTGAGCATACCATGGAGACTTTCCCATCCCTCCTTTTAACATCTATGGCTTGCACATTTTAATGCTAATGGAAAAATTAAGTTCACTATCTGGAATGAGCTAAGTGGTTCTTCACATTTGCTTCGGTTAGGAAGAGAAGGGCAAATCTTGGGGGTGCTTCCCAGGGGATCAGCTCTCTGGACCCAGCTGTGCTCCCATAAGTGGGATGTGTCCCTCACATGTGAGGCCAACAGTTGGAGCTTTCCAAACATCCTGTATCAAACATTTCATGATAAAAATCATGAGCTGGCCCAGTACTGGTCCAGGTTCAGCCAGCTACAAATCCATTCTGTACCAACAAATTAAGGGGCAGCAGCTGCAATAATTTTAGAAAAGTATTTCAGAGCAAGAAACTTGTRTCTGTCTCCAAAATAAAGAGTTCAAAGCCACAAAATAGGACGGAAAATAGACAGTGAGTCATTTTCCCTTAAAGTAATAACGTGAAGGTTACCTGGGCGGTGCCARCTTCTGCCCTGCTGGAATAACAACAGGGACAGGAATAGCTGACATATGGAAAGAAAGRAAAGAGCACAGTGCCTTGGAGGAGCTGGTGTTTCCAAACACCCACCCATCTGGGCTATGTAATTCAGCTCTATCCTCAGGCACAGATAGGTTTTTTTAGATGAAGGGAAAAAACAAAAAGAGAAAAATATTAGAGTTAAAAGGAATTATGATGTAACACTRAGGAGTTCCAGTAGCTAGAARCATGAGGCTATRTAGATGGATAGTCCTTTAGTCTGCTGTTTCGTGGGGAACCCAAAATTGAAGAAGGATTCTACAATTCAGATGCCGCTGGTAGCTCTGGTATTTGAGGTTCACAGCATCATGATTCCCCAGCAAAGKCTTTAATCCCACAGCAAATCCACATTAGCCCACTCTGAATCAGGACTTCTGCTGAGCAGATGTAGCTTGCTTGACATGGACAGAATTCCTTCCACTCTCACTAAGACTTAGCAAGTCCATTCACTTGCATGCACACTAGGTACAATCATGTTTGCAAGGGGCTTGTCCCTGTGCCACCACATTTAGTCCCAAAACAGCCATGACAACTAGATGTATCCAGCCCAGCATCACCAGAGTCAATCTTCAGAGTCAGGTTCCAACATGATGCCCTCTACTTCTCACACAGAAAAATTCTCCTCCTGCTCTTCTTATCTCCTCTCCCCCCTCATCTCCTCTAGGCCTTTGCCTTTATCTCAACCATGAGCCACCAAGTTGCCTRAGATATGAACAGGTATAAAGCTCCCTAAAATATCACATAGCATCTCCCYAGCCTGTATCACCTTGAAACCACTGACCTAGCCGCAGGGGAGGAGTTGAGGGTGCCCAGAAACCCAGTGTGTGGTTAGGAGTAGCCAAGCAGCATTTSTGCCATGCATAGCAGCTGTGCTCACTGTGAGCAGCACCACARCACCTTGACCCCTGAGGCCACCCACTCCGTGTCACATCCTGCTGCCTGAGGTGGCACAGAGAGCTCACAATAAGCCATAGGCTAAAGGAGGTACATAACATAATGCTTTGTAGAGAGTGCAGCCCGTGCAAAGGGCTTCTGGTTACCTCACAAGCAAAAACTTGGCTGATTTTAAGTAATACACAGAGAGAAGCTGTTGGGAAGGAAAAGTATAGGGGCATATTTGTCAGGGAAGGTAGTTTAAGCTAATATATCCCTGTGCTGATAACTTTATCCTCTTTGCAGTCTGCAAATGAACCAGTCTCCATCTGTACAGAAGATAAGCAGAATTACAAATGACTAATTATGACTCAGAGGTTTTAAGAGTAATGCAGACTACTCAAGGATGGCCTGAATTTTAAGGACAGAAAACTGGGTGACAAAGATAGCACAGCCTTATTTTAGGTATATGGACAATCTATCACTTAGTACAAAGCAGAGAGATGACACAACATGAGTGAAGATGAGCAACAGAAATCTGGAGACACAAGGCAAAGATTAGTATGTGAAATAACAGCATTTGCCCTCAAAAGGTTGAGGTTGCCTTCTCACAAGCCTCTGGCCCAGTCCAAGCAAGTTCTCCAAGCTCTATATGAGGCTGWAAAGGGTGGGTCATGCAGACTAGTTAACGCAGAAGCACCGTTGTACCAGAGTTTGTTTTTGAAAAGCAGCACGAGCTATGTTTGAAATCTAACGTACTCTGCAAGCTGTGTCAGATTGCAAAAATATACATAGAAGCCAAGGCAAGCAGTGAATGGAAGGTACTGTTTCAAAACTGGCACTAGGACACCCTGAAGGAAATGAGGCAGAGTTTATAGTCTGAGTATGGAGTTCGTCTGCTAAGGAAGAGGGAGGAGCAGCACCTGAAAAAAGTGTATTTGTTTAAATAAACTCTGTCAAACAGAAAAAGCTACATCATGAGCTCAAATGGAAATAYGTCTGGCAGAGCTGTTTGGAAAGTTGATTTTGGAAGCTCGAACACACAAAGTTTAACTTGAAACTGCTGGGGAGTAATGCCCAGAGCAGTSTCTGCCAGGGCAAAATACTCCCTCATCCAAAGCCATGGGCACAAAGCAACCCCCACATCCCATCTAGAGGGAATGAACACATCAAGTCAAGACATAACTGCAGATGAGGCACAAAAGGTACCGTGGCATTAAACCAGCACCCTTCAAAAATCAAAAATGGGTGCATGAGAGCAGTCAGAGCTATGTTCTTCCAGAGCAAGTCAGTTGCTGGTGCCTGAGCTTAAATATTTGGAGTCACCCAGACTCAGTGTCCTTTAAACAGGAGATTTTGAGCTCTTTGCAAAGAACTGATCCACACAGATAGCCCAATATGTTCCCACTGACTAGCAGTCCTGCAGTCTCTCCAACACCACCCTGACAACAGTGACCACCCTTCCTCTCATTCACCAGAGTCCAACCCCAGACCACCACCTCACTTTCATCCTTCTGAAAAGAGAAAAAAATAGGTTCTTCAGGGTTTGAGAACAATATTTTTAATCAAAAAAAAGGGTAGGTGTGGTAGCAGAGGAAACAGGGTCCTTACTATCCAAACTAACTCAATTTACGCCATAGCAAACAGAAGTCACCCACTTCCTCCTGCTCCTCCACCCCAGGTAGGCCAAGTGCACATGTCTGACAGAGCTTAGACTGGGCTGCAGCAGCAGCAAGTTTTTCACTTAGCCCAGAGGAAATGACCTTTCCAAGGTTAAAAAGCACTTTGTCCAGCAAAGTGCACRTGAATCRAATTTGCACRTTTGCRCCAGAAATTGCCTGCAAGKTAGCAGTGTAACTGAAGAGCTTACAGGGATGATCCCATACTCTGCTTCATGTCAGGCAGATATTAATCCTAATGCCTCATTTTTTGCGAAGACTTCAGGCASAGTTTTCCTGACTTCTCCTTGCATATAGCAAGGACCAGAGGGACTGACATCTGTGTCCAACACTGATGCTAAAGCACTCAGTCAACCAGCTTTGAATTTAGAAAAGCCACTTGTATTAGACAGACTTTGATGCATTAAGTTTTCTTCATATTTATATCACAGGGGTTAATAAGGAGTGATATTTCTGTGGGATGTTAATGGGGAACACATAGGCCAGTGTGGGACCCCCAAGGGAATCAGGCCAGTGGTAACACAGTAATCCCACAACATGGGATAATTTGTCATCCTGAAAGTTTTAGCCTTTGACATTGCTTATCAGTTTCATTTTTTTTGTTCATGTAGCATAATGAGACATGTGGCCCATAAAATCTGTATGGGGGGAACTCTGCCAAACACTTTAAGCAGATGTATGTGGATACCAAGAGCTGTGGAACTTCTTCCTTGTGCACACCAGGAAGGTGCCTGGGCAGATGCTCCCAAATCCCAGTTAACAATTTAGAAATCCATACCTGAGATCACTGCAATCCCAGTAATATTCTCAGTCCTTCCTCTCCAGAAACAGACATCCCTGGTTGGAGACCTCTATACTGAATTCTCATCCAGGATTTTTCCAGCCCTGGTAGTATTACCTGGTACTGACTTGTAGAGACTTGCTGCCATCACAAAGACTGCCTGTGGCAGCTTGCTTAGATTCAGAGGCTGTTTCAGTGAGGCAGAACACCCCAGCAGCACTTGCATTCCCAGGAACTCCTGTGAATAATTAGGCCTGGACAAGAGACATCTCTCCTTTCTGGCAGCTGCCACAGGTAGCTGAAGATCAGGACAAGGATCCTGAGGCAGGGAGCATCTTGGGGAAGCCCTTAGCTCTGCTCACCAGGCTTGGGCTGAGATCCCTGTGTACAGGTGCTCAGTGACCAGGTGAAATGGTAGGTCCTTTATGCTGGCAGAGGGGATTTCAGGCTTTCCTGGCCAGAAGTCTCTGCCCAGGTGACAATCTGTGCTCCTGACAACTTGACCAGACAGAGGTGAGGGACAGGTATGGTGTTAGAAACTCCTCTGTGCAAGAACTCCGGGAAAGCTCAGCTCTCCTCCAGGATAGCCCAGCAGGGGCTAAGAAAGCCCACAAGAATGCCAGAGTCAGCCTTGCAAGTGCCTTACAGAAACAGGCAAGCCCAGGGAAATAAAGCCCAGCTGACATTCCTTCCACCACAATCATTCAAGGAAGGGGAATAAAGGAGACATCTGCTACAGTATCCAACTCACCTGAAATAGCCACTGACCCAGGCTGAACCACAGCATAGGATAGTCACCTCATCCTACATGTCACTCACAAGTAGCTCAGCAGTAAAGGTCTTTATTGCTTGCTGATTTTGTGAGCCATGAACACTCCAGGGCATCACAATCAGAAACAATCTAAGTGAAATTACTGGATCTTTCTTTTGCAATCTGCAGTGGTCTTCACAGCTGGCATAAGAATATCAGTAAGACTTAAAAATGTGAAGATTCTGATGAAATGAAAGCAAAAAAGGACTTTGCTAAGCACCTCTCCATATTCACACATGGATAGAAACATCAGGAAAAAAAACTGGTCTCATGTAGCTACCCCAACTGCAAGACTTCTAGCAGAAGCTTCAAGAGATGAAGAACATCCTGACATGCCCTGAGATAGCGCAGGAGCTGTGCTCAAAACAGAACACGAAAATTCACGTCCAAACTCTGAGACTAGTCTCCCAAACCCTGCAAAATCCCCTGCGTTGGAGGACTAGCCCTGTGGAGAGCTCTGCCCTGCGAGTCTCACTTGCATAGGTTCCACAGCTTTAAATGATTAAAAGGAAAGGAGAAAAATACTGATTCAACCTCTTACAGCATTCTGACATCCAGACTTGCAACAGTTAACATTATACACTCARTCCTGCTTCCACTGAGATCACCTGGGACAGTGCCCATGTTTTCAACAGTGAAAAAGCTGAGATTTCAATGCAAAAAGCAATGTATTATGCAACCTGAGGAAGGGCTGCAGGGTAGCCCTTCAATCAKCTCCTTTTAATACACCCCAAATTACCAGAAGGAAACTCCTGACATTAAAATCTAAGAGCTGCTTTGTCCCTGCAAACAGCAGGGTGACACAGCACAGCCCAACACTTGGTGCAGCGAGCACCAGGCAACAGGTAGCAGTTCTCCTAGCAGCTGCTCCCCACAGGGCTTTGACAGGGGCCAAACCTGCTGCTACCTCCTCAAAGCAGCCCAGACACAGACTAAGTCACCAACAGCCACGTGAACACCAACTTTAGACAGAGGTACAGTCATGCTTTGAAAGATGAACAGGCCCCCCAGGACACCACCTAAAGCCCTTCTCCCACTCCTGGGCACGCCACAGTGCTGAGCTCCCGTGGATCCCATTGGGATTCAACAGGCACAGCTGTTTTTAGCACCTCTTTCACACAGAATTTGCACCCAGACAGGTATAGGCAGCTCGGTTGCTACAAGCTGTGTCCTGTGTCTTTATACTGCAAGGTGCTGGAGAGAAGGGAGCAGCTGCTCTGATATTACTCAACATCAGCCTAAGAAAACTTTATGCCATCTAAGAAACCTTCAGTCTAGGAAACTAGTGTGACTGGGCACACATCACAAGCTTACAAGTGAGGGAAAGAATATAGACATTATAACACCAGTAAAAGCCATCTGAAGACAAACTGGAAGATGATTACAGCTCTACTGCTGCGTGCTTTGCCTGCAAAACCCAGCCAGAGCTGTCTCAGGACGGATTTTTGCCTCCTCCCCATCAGGAATCACTTGGCACTGCAGAGTGCTACCCTGTTGCAATCAGCTGCTCRTTGGGTAACACAAACAGCAGGAAAACAGCAGCTTCCCTCCGCATCGCAGCTTTCTGCGCTCTGCCTGACAGCAACATCAGCTGAGGGCCGAGTTAAACCCATGCAACACAAAATGCAACTGGCTCCAGCAGCAGCAAAACTCACTCTTGAGGGACTGTGACCGGAGGGACAGCCAGCTACAGGAACATGCCCAGGTAACCCATTCAAACACTTATACAGAAAACCTCTCCCCCAAACCGCAGAATGTAAGGCTGACATGCAGTGCTGGATTGACAGAAACGCTGAGTCCAGCCATCAGGTTGCAAACCTGCCCCTTAGGGTAGCGCGGGGCTGTGTGAGGCAGAGAGTGGGCACGATGCTGCTCACCACCGCTGCGCTCACCGGTGTTCCCAGGAAAACAGACCAGGGAAATCACAGGTTGGCTGCACAAGAAGCTCCCTTGCAAAAGGAAAAGCAGGAAAAGCAKCAGCGTGGAGGGGTATTTACCTGGTAGACTTCCCTGAGGCCGCACCAGGCRCGCAGTGCGAGGCGGCAGGCGCGGGCCCGCTCCGCGTACCAGCGGCGCAGGGCAGCCGCGGCCACACCGCACACGAGGCGGCCGCTGCCCAGGAGCAGGTCCTCCACGCCGCACGTGAACGCCGAGGCCATGGCTCGCGCCGAGCCCCACGCCGAGCCGCTCACAGGCCTCGCATGAGGGCGGCAGCGCCGCTTTATAGGGCGGTGCGCGGGGCCACGGCGCGGCGCGAAGCGCCAGGGTCAGCCCTTCCAACAAGCTGCTCTTTCACGGCGCTTCCTGGGCAGGCTCCCAGCTCTGCCCCGGCGCTGCTGGAAGCCGAGCGGGCGGCTGCAGCAGCTCAGCCCCGCTGGTGGCTCACACAGCAGCCTTGTCCTCCTTAGCGGCTTATATAAATCTGTTAAGCTCCGGCGGCTACCCCCATGTATTCCAATTAAAGTTTAACCCTTTTGCCATGCGTCCTGGCGACAGCCCCGCTGATATCCCTACAGAAAAGCGATGGACCAGCTCCCGAGGATTAATCTCCGGCCGCTCTTCAGCAAGTTGGCAGGCACCTCGCGCGGACCCTCAGTGCTGTTTGCCACTGGCACCTCATTATCTGCTGCRTGGGGAACAGAGCTGCCATCAGCCACCGCTGCTCAAATTACACCCTAAAAATAATCCARTTCTGAAAAACACCTTCAGGAGYAGCAAACAAACAAAAGCAAAACAAAATCCAAAAAGCTGAGCAGCTGCAGCAGAAATAGATGCACCAGCTCCCCTACACTCCTCTTGCTCGCTTGTGGTGCCTTGTGCACRCTCTTCACCTGCTAGGGACCATTCCAACACGCTGCTAAACTAAYGTAATCCTGCGAGCTCAGAGCTGCTGTGTGAACGAGTGAAGCTGCCCGTGCTGGCAGAGCCCTTCCCAAACCAACCGCAGCAAATCAACACGCTGGAGTAACAGCCCACTCGAGACTCTGGCTCGCCTCCGTGGGGAGGATCACATTAAGCAGCTCGCCACCTTGTGGGGCTTAAACCATTAATACCAACAAACCAGCTCTTTTGCTTGCAAGCTCCTTTCCTTTGAAAAGAAGGGAAACTGCTCCGAGGGGGGATTCGAGAGGCAGTTGATCTTTAAGCACCCTCATAGGGTGTGACAGCTCCTATGCTTTTGGGAACATCACCCAGGAGGAGTTACAGGTGCCACCAGCAACACTGTGCTCAAGAAATCATTCAGGAGATTTTGGGACAAAGCCCTCGGTGTGACAAACCTCTTTGGAAAAGTGATTTCCTTTGTGCAAAGAAATAAATTAAACAGAGGTGAGGACAGCTTGGATAAAGACTGCCCCAGAGTGCCAAATCTCCCAGTTTGATTATTAGAGCTGTCATATTGTTACTAAGAATCCATAAAATGTTACCTTCATTCATGACCATGAGAGATGTTTTCATTTTATAGAAACACAGGGACCTTTTTGGCAACAGGTGAGTGGCAACACAAGTGGCTCATTTTTCAGGAAAGCCTCTGCCAGCCCAAGTCAACACCCTGTTTAGGGGGTCACAAAACAGCACAAGATGCTCTTAGTCACTGCCAAAACTTGATGTCAATTTGAACCAACCTGATTTTGAAGTACTTGCCTATGAGTTTACACTAAGGGTATTTACAGACCACTTTAGGTCACATGTAGATCAAGCTATCCTCATATTGAAAGCAGTGATGTTCATGTAGCTGGCTGCCCTTAGCCAGGGTGGTRTAACTCCACAGGCAGACATCTCCTTGCTTTGGACCTGTGTGTCTCCAAATGTTACTCCTTTGCTCTTACACATAGTGAAGTAAGAGCAGCTCTGCTTACTTTGGCTCAGGCATTGATTGCACATGCAGTCACTGGGAAGTWAAAAGCAAGTCACCGAGACACCTTATGTGGGGAAGACAACAACTACTACTTCCAAAGTTCTCTGAAGCTGTTTGAAATTGCACCTTCCAACCTTGGGATAGAAAAAGATCAAAATCATTCCAGTTTCTCCTCAGCTTCTCAGCTGAAAAGGGGACCTGTGTGGCTTGCAAAAAGCAAAGCAAACAGGTGCTCACAGTGCCTAGGCTGTCAGGAGCCCAGGAAAGGGCCTGGAGGCTTCAGCAGCATTGCATGCCTCACTGGGTGCCAGTGCAGGTGGAGATACTACTTGTCAAAAGGCAGCCAAGACTCAGGCTCTACAGTTAGTGTAGAGCATCTATATCACTACCCATAAGTTWGATCCTTGCTTTGAATGCTGGCTCAGAGCTCACAACCACAAGGGAATATTCTTCCTCCTCATCAAATATTACCTGTTATCATTCTGGGTTTACAGGATTTGGATCAAAATCSATGTGAATGTACAGAATGCAAAAACCTTCATTTTCCCAGTAGAAGAAACAGACAACAAATGTCTACAGAAAGTTATTCCAATAGTCTTAGCCAGTAGCTGGGAGAGGCTCCACAGCAGAAAATTGCCATTTCCTCGGATAACCCTGCTGCAGAGGAGCCAGCCAGAAACATCTCCAGTGGCATCTGTGCTTTGTGCCAAGTCATATCCAACTTTAAAAATAGAGGCTTAAAAAGAGGAAAAAAAACCAAACAATTTCAGTCATTTTCAAGTTCCATTTCTAAAAGAAAAGAAAGGGCACTTTGTAATTAAAGCAACTAGCACAACTAACAGCCCCATTCAGGAAGAAAACACCAACCCCACTATGAGAAGTTTAAATGAGTCTATTTGATGCTTGTTGTCTTCAAAACCTTGTTTTTCTTGTCAGTTAATTACAGTCAAAGTCAAGGATGAGGATTGTCCTCCTTTTACACAGCACAAAGAATTTCYCTTTAAAAAATTACTTAATGCCCTGTGGTACTTTTCAACCGAACCTATATGCTTTGCATGGTTTCTGTTCAGCTTCCCAAGTTACTGTGGACCTGAGTGCTCATTTCATACAGCTGTGATTCAAAAGCAGGTCCACAMGTGCTCAGGCCTTCCCTGCTCAGCTTTGGCAATCACTTTACCTTCAATATTTCTGTTATCCAGTGGAGACTTTAAATAGCAAAATTATAGTCCTATGAGTCTGCTAGGGCAAGTCAAAAAACATTGTCACCCTAAACACAGCATGCAGGGAATAAAGTCTTCACCTGTGCCCTCTCAGTTCTCAGATAAGAGCTAAAGAAGGGGCATCTTGACTTACCCTCTCCTGACTGAGGCAAGTACCAGCACCACAAATGCCACCACAGTTCATTGTGCTGAGAGCAGGGAGATGCAGCCCTGTTACCCTGCACCAGCAGCTCTGCTCACAGGGCAGCAAAACCCCTATATATAAGCCCTGATGTATCTGTACAGCACCTACCCTATACCAGGACCACAGAGTCTCAGTGCATTTGTGACGCAGAGACAGCCATCATCTCCTCAGCCAGAGGGGACTAAATTTAAGATAAAGAGACTTTTCCAAGGCTAAAGGACACCTGCTGTAGAGCTAGAAGGCAGTTCAATGTATCTTGATTTTTACTGCTGTGCCTTTGAATTATCTTTTCCTGTCTATCTTAAACACAGCAAGGAAAGAAACAAACAGTGCAATGAATACAGCAGAACATTAAAGGCTACYGAGCCCCAGCAAATCAGACTGCAGAATGTATAAATCCAGAAACCACTGCTCTTCCACAAAATACTGAATAAAAAAAGGTTTAAAGAATAACTGGCAACCAGGAAGCAAAATCCTTTGAGCCTTGAACATGGCACTGAACACTCCCAGAAGAAAAAAAAGGAGAATAAAATTAAATTCCATGCAATTTAGGAACAAGTATCACGTGTTTTATATGGGTCTGCTTATTCAATTCAATCTTAGGCTTTTATTAACTTCTACTTTCAGAACCTGATGGGAAGCCAGTTGATTAGAAATACCTAAATAATATTCAGGCTCCTTAGCACCAGAATAGAGAACACAGAAAATTCAGCAGGGAAGAAACAGTAGGATAACCAAAAGGCTTTCAAAGTTTGTAGTAACCAGATCTCTATTCCATGAGGAAGAGGAAGAGGAGGARGAKGAGAGAAAAGGGGAAAAAAGCATCTAAAGAAAGGACTTTGTAGATATATCCACTGCTTTCAAGGGAACAGAAGAACCAGCTACTATGAATCTATTTGATCTACAGCCTTATGAACAACTGAGCATTCATGTCTACTGGGTCAGAGAATGCCCAATAGCAATCTAATGAGAACATCACTAAAGCAGAGCACTTCATAGCTTATATAGATTCATGCTTCTTTTTATATTATTGTTTATATATCTAAAATAAAATATTAAAAGAAAACAAAGATGAACTGAAAAAAATAATAGAAAAGGATGAACTCAAGTAGCTTCCTAGTAAAGAAGTTCCTGAAGAACTTCTTTTCTGGGAGGSTGACAGAACAGGAATAGGCTGCCCAGARAGGTTGTGGAGTCTCCAACCTGCCTGGATACCACCCTGTGCCTCATGCTCTGGGTATCTCTGCTGGARCAGGGGTTAGACTAGATCRTCTCTGGAGGTCCCTTCCARTCTCAGCCATTCTGTGATTCTGTGATTCCTTACCTGCTCATTTATTYTATGTCCAAATGAATGAAATCTAAAAAAGCTAAAATAAAACTAAATGCAATTGTTAAGCAGCTCATATTAACTTCATATGCCTGCAGAATTTACTTGCATGTGAGACTGCACAATAAGAGCATCTGTTTTCTTTTGCATCTACAAAGTAACTTTGCCCTCAGATGCAGGTAATTATTAGATATATACCAAAAATGATGCACGCTAAGCATCTATTGGTAGGTAATGAAGTTAAATCCCTGGCCTTTTTCAGTCTCTGAACCTTCTCACCAGGAAATAGTGAATCAGTGTCCAGATGCACAGAATTCCTAATTATATAGGCTAGCAGATGTCTCTAACAGGTGCTTTAAAACACAYTTCAACTCTCAATTAGTCTTTTCTTAATATCAGCTAATATCATCTAAACCTGAATTCACTRAACTCACTGCAGACCTTCATGGATCTCCACTACACACAGTTATATTTCTATGTTTCTCCTTTCTGCACAAATCCACATTTGATTTTCACCAGATTTTTCCCATTTTACTCCAGTTACAAGTTAATTACTCAGTTAAGTTTAAATATATCATTATTCCAAACATGCCTAACAGTGATTATAGTTTTCTTAAGTGTGAACAACATTTCTTGTGAATTAGGACTTTTCAGAGGATGCTGCAGTTGCATATTGCCTGTCRTGTAACAAACCTGTCAAATTGTGAGGGTTAATTACATTAACCCCAAATAAAGACAAAGTGACTTCTCAAAAATAATTTTTGCTGCACTCCAGTCCTTAATTACCAACTCAAGGAAGATAAAGTAAAACACAGTCATCAGCTGCCTCTTTGTTGTAACCTCTCAGTACATAAGGTGCTTAACAAGCAGCACTGGTGCACAGGATAGATTCCGCCATTCAGACTTCCCTGACTGAAAGACTCCAGAGCAAGAACTAACTTCAGGTTAGAGGTGTTTGCAAACCAGTATTTTTAAAGATTACTGAAGGAAATTCACAAGATCTTCCTAAACAATCCAGAGAAACRCTTTATATTAGCATGAATTCCAGGGACCTCTCAGAAAGAAGTGTGCCAGTTCAGGGCTTTATCTACCACTATTTGAATTATCATATCTCTGCTGAAAAAAAAAAATCAAGTGAAACCTGCATATAAGAACCCTTCCAGCTCCCACAGTATCTAACAGGGTACATGCAACAGTTAAGTATGTTGAAATAGTGCATTCCCTATGGGCACCTCCCCACACAGGCAATTGAAATCCCAACTTTTGCCCCATCTGCCCCCATGTCAACAACTGTTGAGCAAGGAGGCTCCTTGCCTCTCCAAGCAGCACAGTGTACAAGCAGCCGGTCTAGCAGCAGCCTTCCATACTCTGTGAGGTGCTGCTTCTCCTCCTCCAGCAATATAAACCTAGTACAGGGACAAAAAACACATTTTTAAATATCAGCTGCTGTAGCAGAAACATGAGTTTCCTGCAATATTTATCCCTCACTAAACTAATTACCATTTTTGTCAGAAATGAAGTGCCACTGCCTTTTAACTTTGCCCATGATTAAACACTCCAAGCTGGATTCCTCAAAGAGCCCACTTTGCTATCACTGCACCTAGCCCAGCAAAATCAGGTCAGGTACAGAGGAGCGACAGATGCTCCAGTTTCACAAATTAGTTAAACTTCGGCTGGTGCACTAGTGAGATTCATTATCTCATTTTTACAGGGCACAGCTTAGCTTCTCCCATGGCTCTCAGCCAGGTGAGAGGTACAACTTGGCACAGCTTCCCTGACTTCAAGGAATTCCATTATCCCCATATATATACACTCAGCTGAGGATATAGTTCAAGCCTATGTACAGTCTAGCAGCAAGTGCAACTCCCTGTACTCGTCACCATTTAATGTATTCAGATACACAAAATTCAAATAAATTTTAGGCACTAGTTTCTCTTTGCCCTTGGAACTCTTTGATTGCAGGAACACCCTGCCTGCTACCCAGCAAAGCCAGGCCAGGTCACACTGGTCACCTCTGTGCTCACACATCTGGGCAGGATCTGTCTGTGAGGGGACACTGAGATGACACAGGAAACCCTCCTGCTCAATGCTACTCCCAGTTGCACCTGGAGGAAGCAGGAGGAGGAAGCCTGGCACACCCACAACACCCCATGGGTGGCMGCAGGGTGTCAAAGTGTCACCAGAGCCTCTCTGCTCAGTAAGGGCTTCACTCCACAGCCCACTCTGGGAACAAGGGKTTGAAACTGCTTTTCAGCCTAGCTTCAGCTGCCAAAGGAAGCAATTCCTGCTGCACCAGTCTGCTGCCAGCCAAAGGCCCCTCAAAAAGGACCTTCATCACTGCAGGAAGGAGCAGTGTCAGTGGCTAACTTGGGAAGCTGCAGCAGAAAGCATTTTCTCCCTAAGTTTCTCATATTGAGGAGCCTCTACATCAGCAAGACAGAGAACTCACATGCAGCTCTTACAGATCCACCCAGCCACACAGTGACAGGCAGCATGGGGTGAGAGGTTTCCTCCACTCTGTGCCTGCTGCCCTAGAGGTCTCAAGCCCCTCACTGCCCACAGCTATCCAGGGAACATAAGTGCCCAGAATACTTTCASCATCACAGTTATGGAGCTAAAACTAGTCCCATCGCTCAGATGGAGTCCTGAAGTACTTGGGGGTCTAACCAGAAGAGCAGCAAGGTTCATGTCTTACAGATCAGCCTTACCAGCTGGGGTGACATGCTCAGCCATGCCGGTTGTCACACTTCACAGGCTCCCACCAGCAGCCCCAGCACCTTCGCACTGGTGACAGGTCATCCAGGCAGACACCCCAGGGCCTTGGCCAACAGGGCCCACATCCACCTGGCCTCCCTCACACACAGTGGCTTCGGTTTGACATAGCTCCTGGCATCGCCCGCTACTACTGTGGCTGCAGCAGCCGCACCAGAGCCTTGGAAGCAGCAGGAAATATTACAGGGAGCCTGCAGAAGTCAGGTAATTACAGTTGGATKAAGTATTTCATGGCACGTATAAATACGTGAAGAGCGTGAAAACCCAGAGCTGCCCCAGCTTTATGATTGCTTTATAGCCTCATTAATCTATGGCAAATGAGCTAGAATTACTACACAGTCTAAATATTGGGCAGGGATCTACAAGAATGCAGGATGAAGCATAAATGACTCTGAATTTGAGAAGTATTGCATGACACACGTCGTCACAGACAAAAATAACCACTCTAATGTAGGAGATACTTGTCAAGAAACTGAAAAGGAGTGGGAATAAATGATATCTAACTATAATTATACCCTGAGCACCTTCATTCTCTTCAGCTGACGAACCTGTGGCACTGCAGCCTCCAGAAAAGCCATGACTCAGAGCAGAGCTCTAACCTTGTCAAGACCTTATGGGCCAGGCCTGGCCCAGGAAGGCRCACACCCTGAGAAGGGCAAGCCCTGCACACATGCTGAATGACAGCACAGGGGACAGCTCCCAGCAAGGGATGGGCCAAGGGAGAGTCCTGAATGCCTCTGTGCTCTCCCTGCACCCCATTTCACATCAAAACCAGAAGAGCATCTCTTCTTACTGTGCCTGTTGTTTAATACTCTGCATGCTGCAGCACTCATCACAATAAGGCTTTAGGCAAAAATCAAATATTTAATGCCACCTAGGCAGTTTTTGCAGATGGGAAATCAGAAATTAAGGAGGGAAGAGGAAGATCTCACTAGTAAAGAAGATAGAAAAAATGCTTTCATAAGCATACATAATTTTTCAGGACTCTCAGTGCTAAGGAATAATGACKTCCAAGATCCTTCTGCAGCTGTGATTTGGGAGCTAAGCAGCAGGAAAGTTTCAAATTGTTATTAAAAGAAATTAGCACCTCATTTCATTAATGAAGTGTCTGAACAAGGAATGTTTGCCAGCTCCAGAAAAAAAAAGAGGGCAATCATTATCTAGGATTTGAGAGGAAACAAATGTTTCGGTATTATAGTAAGTTAGCCCAGCCAGGAGTCTTGAAAGGTGCCCCTGGTGCCACCTGAGTGTCTGASCCTAGGAGAGGACAGCAGCACATGGGGTTTCACATCCCTTTTACCARGGCATTAAACATAGCTCTGAGCAGGAACAAGGCCAGCCTTTCCAAACACTCCGATGCATAAGCTGGAAAGTGAAGCGTGCAGCCAAGAAGCATAAGGCCACAAGGAGCAGAGAGTAACAGCAGCAAAGAAGGAGAAAGAGCACCATTGAGAGGATGTTGCTGGCCTCCGAAGGCCTCCAAAATAAACAGCGTACTAGGGGCTTAATCCAAAGCCCATTGAAAACCATGGAGTGCCTCCAACTGCTTTCAATAGGCTCACATGGAGACTGGGCAGCTTTTTCCTTTCCGGGAAATCTCTGAGGAGTCAGATAACTGCTCTGTTGGTCTCCAGAGCACCAGGCAGCAAYTGGTCCTGCTGCACAAGCTGCCAACACTGATGCTTCAGCACCACATCCCACTGCTCACCCCTGCTCTGCAGCTCAGCTCTACTCCTCCCGGTCTGGATCAGCAGCAGGCATTTGGCAAATATTAGCCATGCAGCTAGCTACAATCCACCTTAATAAACCTGTAAATCTACTTAATAGTAATGGAACTTTTTCTATACAGCTTCTGGGAACACTGAAGCAGATTGGGTCATGAATCAAGACACAGGTACTCAGGTCTCACAGGGTCTCACTACAGAAAGCCCCAGTCTCATAGCTCTGCTTYTTACKTCATCGTGTGCTTTCTGGAGCCATTGCACTACCCACTCCAGAGAAGCTKTAGGTGTAGTGCCTCTTGCTGCAGAAGACCAAGTTAAGACATCTTCCACATGCAAATCACAACTCAGAGATGCTGCAAAAGCAATGGGCCCTAGCCAATTTTTTCCTCCCTTCCTAGCAAAAAGCACCAAGTGAAAGGAGTGATGCTAGCAACAGTTTTATCAGACGCCCCAGGGTGGGAACAGTGACACCAGGAAACGAACACAATGAGAGAGGAAATAGAGATGGGAAATGAGGGGGAAGCCAGGACAGCAACTCGACCWCGACTGCAGGAGCTGAGTCGTCAGCAGCAACAGGGGAGTAGGACCTCAAAAATAACAATAAATCCGATAGCAATATTTAAATTGCAAATTTTACATTAAAATTAAAAAGTAACTCAGATTTAGTCACCTAGGTTGGCAAAGCAAGTGACACACATCCCCCAGCAGCAGCCCTCCATCCTGGTCGGGCTTCTTACAGTTCCAGTATCTCTGCTCTGGTCAAGCTGTAACAATGTTAACTCTCCAATGGAGGAGAAGCTAAGACCATTCCATTACTTTAAAATGTTATTGCTGTTATAATGGGCACAAATGAGAACTCAGCATTTGCTAACAATTATCCTATCCATTAGCTTCAGTCTCCACCTCATACTTCAAATGGAAACAACACAGTAACAGTGGTACCTGTCAGCAGTCAGGTAGATCATCAATAGCCATCAATAGATGGAGAAGAGGGGCTGAAATATATTCGTAAAATGTTTTTTAAATCTTTGGGACACAAAGCAGGCTTTCAAACAAACCTTGATTAACAGCTCTGATGGCAGCAATCAACATTTGGTAGGCATAATTAACAAGTATTTGTTTTCCTGGACCCAATAATATGCTTGCCAAGACCACAAAAAATAAAATGTTTTTTTCCCATCCTCCTTGGAGAGAATATAATGTGTTCTGGGACAGAAAAAGGAAGCCATTTGGAGCAGAAGAGAATGCTTGGAAGCAGCTTGTATGCTCATATTAGGCTCTTTCTGYGGTCATAAGATGGGACTATCCTTAACAAGTCCTATCATTCTCACCCAGGTTAACTGCTGACACTGCAGCCCCAAACCTCTGCCTTGGCCTTCCTGGTCCAGGGGGCTGCTCCATCCCCCCTTACTGCTCCTGCGAGATGTTTCCCAGGAGTTTGGTTGTCATCTCGCACATGAGGCTCCAAGGGAAGGGCAAGGGGGACATCAAGCCCTGGAAAACCAGAGCATTCTGCCCCTCTCAATCTCGGGCCAGGAGGAATAGAGCTTGCAGCCTGCCAAGCCAGGCTTGAGCCAGTTTCCCTGCCTCTGCCCCTATACTCCTGTATCCCAAGTCTTGAAAAGACTCCAAAGGAAGAGAAGGCCAGACTTCCTTCTTGCCTTCACCTTTTATGCAGCTGTTGCCCTGCATCCTAAGCATYTCTTTCATCYTCCAGGAAGAAAGAGAAGGAGCAGRGTRGGGAGAAGYGATTGGAATAGTCATGAGACAGCTAGGAGCTCTTGGATAAGGAAAACCTCAGGAACTATTTCAAGGGTATAGAAAAGGGGGGGAAGCTAGGAGGGCTGCAGTTTTCCATAGAAGCATCCCACCAGAGGCCCGTTCCCAAGGCAGGGAAACATAGGAACCAGCTCTCCTCCACAGAATCTGGGCCTCTGTTTTCACCCCTCATTAGTAGCATTAACCAGACKGGCCAGACCCAGAGGGACTCCAACCCCTCAGCAAGAAATTCCTTGCAGAAATGCATCACAGCACAAAACTCATTCACACTGTCTGTGCAGAAATGGTAGAGAGAAGACAAATTCACTGAATCAAAAAAATCTGGTTGATATCACACAGCCAAATCCTCTGGGAACAGAATTGGCTGCATATAGTGCCTTCACCTCTCCCTCCTCCTGGTTCTTAAATGACCCCCCCAGAGGGGCACAGCAGCCACCGCAGCACAATTCACATTTCTGAGCAGCTAARTTATACAGCAGCCTCRCACCAGGTAAATTTGTRRMGYGWKA
>PTEX01000051.1:3555548-3583271 GCA_003342815.1 Eudromia elegans
TCTGTCTGCTAGTTCACAGTCACARAGATCTACTTCCTTATCCCATTCCATGKTCTGCTCAGCGGATGGGCAGCATCTGCCACCAGMRCAAGGGACCTGTCRCCTGCCAACAGCRCCTTTGGGATATATCCTGCTGAAAAATGGGCACAGCTTRTCTATCTTCAGATGCACAGGATAGGCTTGCAGTGTCAGCTCTAATGAATAGCCCTTGATGATGCTACACGCCCTCAAAATACTGCAGGAAAAAGCACATTTTCCAGCTGTTTGCACCTTATGCCAGAGCATGTTGCTATCAGCAATTTCCTTTCTTAATATTCTGAGGACTGCTGCAAGTTTTTCATAATGGCCATAATGCAGGAAGGGGAAGGACAAAAACAGTCAATGCTTCTCATAGAAATTAAGGGGACTTGCATGAAAAGCACAGATGATAAAGTCCCGGGAATGAACGGCAGAGCTTCCAGCTTCGTGTGCCCGCAGGTGCCCAACAGGCCAGCAGTAACCGTGCCGGACAGCCGTGAGCCGGGGGCTCTGCCCCACGCAGGGCAGCGGGGAGGGGCGCCCATGGCCCGGGTGGCTGTCCCGGCGCGGCCCTGCGGAGCCCTGTTCGTGCTGCTCCCCCTCACGGGCACACGGGGCATTGCCGCCGTGTCACGAATGGCCTGAGGAAAGCCCAAACCCGGCCCGAACGCGAGTCAGCCGGGCGCTGCACGGAGCCCCCCCCCGCTCATCCCGTACCCAGGACAGCAGAGCATCGCACTCGTGGCTGTGCCTAAAGGTCCTCCATGCCCGTGCACACGCCAGCAGGAGACAATGCTTCCCTGCAGACACCTCCTCCAGGGCACGGGCAGCAGCCAGGGTCTGTGCATGGGGCAGCTCTAGTATCAGGGATACCCCAAAGTCAGCCTGGGAGAGCCTCCAAAACCCCTTCATTGCAAGTCATGCAGTTCAAGCTCCAGGAATGCTACTAACTACAGGAACACCCCCTTTAACCAAAGGGGCAACAGAAACATTCCTCTTACTAACACTAGGTTTCTCATGAGCAATAAAATCACATTTCCTCTTACCTGAGATTCTGCAGACAGATACCTCAGAGCCAAACACCACCTGCAAGATCTACTGTCTGCCCTGCGCCATAGGAGCCTCTCCAGAGCCCTGTCAAGGTGCTCCTCAAGCCCCAGCTTGCACCTTCACAGTGGCCTCTGCTTCTTCTCACTGCTACCAGCCACCCAGCAAGGCACCCAGGGAGGCAGCTGGAGGCAGGGGAATTCCTGAGGCTGRGAGAAGAGGGGCAAAGCACCTCCCAGCGGGCCGGGACAAGAGAGTGCCTGTCAGGAGGCTGAGGCAGCCAACAAACTGGTTGGGCCTGTCGTGGCCTCTGCCCAGAGCTGCTCCACACAGGAGRGGGCTCCACAGCCTCTGCTCCTGCCCCAGCTGGCAAGGGGGAAGGGAAAGGGGCCTGGGATGATCTAAGTCAGGCCAAACCCAGCCATTTACAAGTGATATTTGATGGCTGAAGAACACAAAAAGTTAGAATTTCACTACTACAAAGCACTATAGAACAAGCTCTTTCCTCACAGATTTTGCTTTATAGATGTGCATTTCTTTTGCTACAGTCCCAAGTTTTGTTGCTCAGCATCATGAGCCACATTCCTACTTCTCTCTCCCTTCTTCCCTCATTAATGCTCTATCACAGGGACTATATAGAATTAAGACAGCTGGCATCACTTTACAGAAGACCAGCTACTGCTGCCTGCCTTCATGTGAAAGGAAAGAAWCCATAGATGTTTCATGACAGCGTTATTTCATCTAAAAGTACAATCTGCTATGGCTTTCTTATGACTTTAATATTCCAGCCCAGTTCCCTCACTGAGTTTCAATAGCTGTTTCTGTTGAATACTAGAAGTGACCTGTGAGCAATACACCTAGAGAAACAGGATCTAATCACAGTGATTTTCATCTCCTSATCACTATGCTGAGGAAAAGGCTGATCCCACTCTGGCCCAGCTGTGTTTTGGTACCAGCAAGTACAGGAAGCAGCACCTTGGGACAGGAGAAGTTCCCCCTCATTCCACTAAAAATGAAATCAGTTCTTATCAGCTCAAACCACTCAGACCTCAGGTCAGTTTCCCTCATTTTTCCCAGTCTAATGAGCTSCTGGTCAGAAGGCAAGCTGCTAGAGGCCTCAGTCTGCATTATCAGCTGCCCACAGGTGCTGCTTGGCTGCCTTTAGCTACCGTGGCCTTGCTGCTGAAGCAGCATTGGAGCCCACAGAGCACAGAGCCACTTCAGGCACCCCTACACAGATGGAGCAACTTTGGCACAGCCAAGCAGCCAGCTCACCTGGCTGCACAAGTCAGAAACGCCAGCTTAAGTTCTGAAAATCCAAGTCTCTAACTTATATACTGGGCTTAAWGTGTGTGATCAAGTCTAGCATGTTTTGGATGAGAAGCCTTTATCAATTTATATCTTTAGTTCTGGTGCAGTCTCCTACCTCTGCTTAAATCTCAAACAAACAGCCTTCCACTTTGCACTACCATGTATGATTTCATCCTTCTAATCATTTAATTATTCCTTCTACTCCAATGCTTTCTGGGATGCTRCAGCAGAGACAACGGAAAATCAATTTTGCTTGGAAGAGTCTCACACATTTCAATGGGGTGCAGCTCTTCAAAACAAGCTCCCTGCCCCAGCCTGCTAGGAAAGCTCAGCCCACAGATTAACCCAAATATGAAGATGCTGCTGCCAAATTGAACTGTGGCCTTACTCCCTGATAATGTTTCTGGTGCCTACTTTTCCAGCAGCTGTTATTACTRCCTGCCTTCCTGCATTAGGGATGCAAAACCCACCTTAAAACACCTTTTAAGTTCACCTCTGCATAAATCTTCCCTCCAGTAGATTAATGAACTGTTTCCAAGTTACAGAAATATATGTTACCTAATTACAGGAGTCAGGCTGAAGCAGATGCTTTAAACACATCCTGAGTAAGCTCTTCTGGCCCTATCCTTCCCCTCTTCCCCCCAGGAACACTTGCCAAGCTGTTCCTCCAAGCAGAGGACAACTTCATTGCTGCAGGACCAGTCCATCCAAGGCACACAGTTCTGCAGCCTGTTTGAACCCGCTCTCATTCAGAAAGTCTTTCCAAGTTGCCTCCCAGGTGAATTTTGCTGCATTTCTGCACCTAAACACCYACCCCTCAGAGAGCAGCTCTACCAGTTAAAGCCACCCAGGAGCCAGCTGAGATTTCCCAATGTTTCCAGCTTTTCTCTGGAGCAAAGARAGCCTCCCAGCCATGCACAGGCTGTTGCAGCTGATCTTTCTTTGCTGCAGATCCCCAAAGCCATCATATACTAAGAAATACAGYGCAGAATTTGGCCTTTCACCTGACCTGGTGCTTCTTCTGCAGGACCAGCCCACTGTACAGTAGCAACTCACACCAACAAGCATAAGACAGGCAAAAAAAAGTAGTTTTATTCCAAGAGAAAATAAGCAGTTTTGATCTGGCAAAGCAGACTTGCACTTCTCTGGGAACCAGTGATGCTCTTTAGACATGAAATTTACTTTAATCAGAGCCTGATGCATACTAATTGGTTGATGTCTGGATTCCAACAAGTATATGGCATCTGTTTAAYCTCAGATTAGCAGGTGACACTGCTCAGCTGTTGGAGGTTCTGGGAGCATCTCCTCCTGCCCCAGCTCTGACCACCTAGCCCAGTGCACACCTGAGGGCAGCTGGGACAAGACCCAGCTGCTGCTGCCACCCCAACCTCTGGGCATGCAGAGAGACCCCCAGCTGAACAGGCTTCCAMTTGTGCACTCCTGTTCCCTCTCCTAGAACTCACTGCCTTTGCCCAATACTCATAGAAAAATAGAGAGCTGCCKTTTCCCTGCATGTGGGTCCAGCAGAACAGCTTTAGCTCTCTGCCTTCTGAGAAGGTGTTTGCTAGCACCCTGACTGCTCACACCAGATCCCCAAGTCTAGCATTCAGCTACTTGGACATTTCCCATCTCAAGAGCACTGGGATTAGTATACAATATAGAGAACACTTCCAGTGAAACCTCCCCAGGAACCCAAGAGCAGAAATAGCCAGATGCCCACAGAGAAGAAAAACTCCAGAGTCCATAAAAATAGCGGGTCAATTTTCTAGTTTTATGCCAGGTAAATAGAAATCAAGGCAGTGCCAGCAGTGACAAGCACATTGCTGCCTTCTTGGAAGAGATATATCACAAGAACACCCTAGATGATGCTTCTTAGCTCTCTCCACACCAGCTTGAAGYTGCAGACCTAAGCCCATTGCTACATGTTTGACTCATTATTTTAAGTATGTATTTTGTTGGTAAACTCTCATCAGGTTGTAATTGCTTTTGTCTGGCAGTAGCATAATTACACATTATGCTGTGGGGAAAGACACTGCCTTAAAATCACTGTTCTGTTAAATTCTCACAAGGTTTGAACAACCAGYAGGACTGGTTTGCTTCTATCAATAGGTAGTTAACCAGATCAAAATRGGTTTAGGGGAAGCTTCCAGATGCCCCTTTTTTGATCATCTCCCATTTATGTGAAGGACTAATGTCTGACCCAAAGCACTGAGGTCTCGGAGTCTTTCCACACAGAATTAGTCCCTCAAAGGGCAAAGCACAGGCCTCCAGCAGCCAAACCSAGCACAGCTCCACAGACTGCCCCAGCAGACTTGTGACACTTAAATCATCTTACATAATTCTGCTCTGGTAGATTGATATGTTAATTGACTCAATACTTTCACAGCTAAACAGTCATCCAGGAAAATAAAATGGCTCTCAGACTGGTTTCTACACCTATTTTTAGTGTTGGCAAGCTCAATTGTTTCATGAAAACATTTTCAGGTCGTCCCTTAACAGATACTCATCTGAAAGAGCAAAGCAAAGGTTATACTCAGCTCTTACTAGAGTTAGCCTAGAGCAATTTTATTTTACAGAACATTCACCACAGAAGGTAACAGCTGAAGTCACTGCTTTAGACATCTGCACTAGCTTCAATATTTGGACAGAACCACAGGTCCTCCTTTGGGGCTACCTATTATTTTAGTTCTTTTTGCACAGAGTTTTCAGACAGATTAAAAAGTTTGAAGGCCATCATATCACTTCAGAAGCAGTTTTGTGGATTTTAATTCTTAAACCTCAGTAATTTAGCAATGCATATTGATTTTGGAAGTGGACAAAGCAATTAAGTAGTATGCAGTGACAGACAGGAATAACTGCTGARAAAGAAGGCTAAGCACAAAAGTGTCTATATACACACACTTATCTCACTAAATCACAGAAAAATCAGAGAAAGTCCTTCTCTTCCCTTCTTTGAAAGGAGGGCCAGATTTCCCATTGGTTTAAACAAAAACAAGCTTTAAATCTTGGAAGTCTGACTACAAAAAAATTGACCATATTATCTAGAGTCTTGAAGACTACTGAAGGTGATTCYAAAGCCAGAAATTTAAGTAAAATTCACCTTTTGTTTAACCAAAAACAATACACAACAGCAATCCTTTAAATGACCTTAAGCTTCAAAGCTTTCATATCCAGCATAAAAGCACTGGCAATTTCTGCAGCTGGGCCTGCCTTACAAGTCTGCTGGGCTGAATTTGCACCCAGCAACCCCAGGTTCCTGCAGGAGCCTCCATTTCGCTTTTGAATGCTCACACCAGAKAAGGACTCTGTGCATCTGGTGAGGACAGCACCAAGGCCCTGTCTCAGAATTCAGATCTTCCCTGAAACTTGACAGCTTCTGCATGGACCTTCCAGGAAGCTCCCCCAGRGTTAACTCCATGGGCTCTGCCACACCTCCCAGCCAGAACCCCAAGACACCATAAGCTTCTCCCTTGAGCAAGGCATGGAAGCCTGCTGCTCCTCTCCTTGGAGCAGAACTGGATTCTAGTCTCCAAAACCCAGAGCAGAAAGCAAACAGAGAAAAGATTAGTGTTAGAAATTAACTAACACAAAGCCCAAATCCCAGTTTATTCATTCCATCCCACAGGGAGAATACTCTCCTTATCAGAGCAGAGGAGGAAGCTCAGAGAAGACTAATAAAAAGAGAAGAGTTGGAGAGTTTTAACTAATTGTCCCTTTTTGTTCCATGTTATTCTAATTGAAGGGTTGTGACTATAGTAAGCACCCAATCTTTCACTCACATTAGTCTGCAGGGTCCTACAAAGAAACRGGGATATTGGTTTAAGTTCCTGAGCACAACTGCTAAGGAGACTGTTTTGATATATGGCACAATATGAAGTTTTGCCATGTTAAGTCAGGAGAGCAAAGCACCTTCCTGCAGAGCCCTAGCTGCACCACATTCCTCAAGGAGCCTTATATCCTCCCAGTTGTTTTCCAGTCAAGTACACATCAATTGCACAGCAATAGCAAAGTGCACAAGGAAGCTTTCACTTTATCCTGTTACATGACACATCCAGAAGCAAAGACATTTCATTTGAGAAAAGCAAATGAAAAAATATGTGTATTGAAGATACAGTTGGTCAAAATGAGCTTTGTGCATCAGCTGGGGAAACAGGAGTGCACAATGTACTGAGTGCTCATATGCCTACACAGGACAATAGGATACTGAGCAGTAGCCGGGGCTCCCCTACCATGTGTATCACCCACAAGCCAGCACAGAGCACCCTGCTCACCACTGGACACCTGCAAGGATGCAGCAGGACAGAGGGGAGACCATTCTTTCCACTAAAGGCAAGAAAAGTTGCTCAGGGCTCAGCAATCACATGTTTTCAAGCACTTATTGTTCTCCAGAAAGGAAGCACTTCATACARACAGCCAGGACGCCTGCCCTGGGAAACCTCCTGCCAGGAAATGCAGGCTCCTATKTATGAGCTGCTACTTTCCACAGAAATTGGGATCATATCTTAAGAGCTGGGAGTCTGGCAGGCTCCCYACTGAAGCACTGTGCTCAGTCTCTCCTCCCAGCCTGCTGGGTCAATGTCAACTAGTCAACTAAAAGAAAACTGGACTCAAGTGACTTCAGGTTCCTACTTGCCACTGAGCCTCCTCTTACCCCACTTCTTGTACTGCTTTGTGCAGTCTCCCTCTTCAGGCAAAGCATCATTCTTCTCCTGATAGGAACTGTCACAAAGCATGAGAGAAGGCAACTTCCTGAAGCTTCAGACAAGGCAGAGRGCATCCACACTGCCCTTGGCGGCCACCTGGGGCAGCTGCAGGACAAGCAGTGCATGAGAAGGGCAGCTGGGCCCCTGGCTGGTACAGACCAGCACTGATTAGGGCCAGTTTGCAGAGCCAAGGCCCCCAAAGTTGCTTCTCAAACAATTCTGTGCATTCATTCTAGCTGAGGGAGCCAGGTTTCCCCCTCTTCCCCCTCTCTCACTTTCAACAGGGAAGGGCCAAGCACCAGGTTAGGTTACATATACACATATGCAGAAGCTAGCTGATAACAAGCTGAAAGGGCTTCTATAATTAGCACCCTGAAGTGATCTCTGAAGCCTGAATCACATTTTTGAACAGCTCTTCGCAAGAGACTTGTCCCCATACAGTTGCCCTAGGATTCAACCTTGAAAACCATCCATTCCCTCATCACATTGCCAGTGATCTTCTGYATGAGCTCTAGAAGGTGGCAACCTGACAGTGAAACAGGGTAAAAGGCTAGTTCCAGGGAGAACATGAGTATCAGCCAGGAGTTCAGCTGCCTTTGTTAGGCATGTATGAATTTAGCTTTTTATTTTGCAGACAGCAAAACCTGTAGGCTCCCAGAGAAGATATACTCAAAACAGCTTAAACTGATGGGAAAAGTAGGAAAAGGAACAAACAAAACCATGTTACTCAGCCATATTCCTCGCAAGTGCATATACTGGCAATTCTGTGAACTGGGGTGAAAGCTACTCATTTTGGGTAGGACAATTCACCAAATCAACAGGGATTTGCCCTCAAAGCTCTTTCCCTAGCTGTACCAATGCCTGTCCTTTGAGATCCTGAAGAACCTCCAATTGATAACATTTACACTCAGAAACTCCCTTTGAGTTACCCACAGGGAATCRCATATAATTATGGGATGAAAGATAAAGCTTTGTCTGATTAAGAATGCAGAAAGAGTCCAAAAACATTACAGAATTAATATCATTTGGACTTCTTCACATTTACCTTTCAGTGTTTGATATCTTCAAGATTTCCTCAGCAACCATGAAAGCTATGAGCCTATTAGAAGAGCATCTACTAAAACACATAAAAGTTTGATATGTAAAACACAAGACAGACAAAAGGAAAGGACTAGTCTGTCAGAGCTGGAAACTCAATGCAGATTTATCACTGCCCCATCATTACTAGGGAGGGATGGAGCTTTGGCAACATCTAAAAACCCTGCAAAGGGCAGCAAGGGTGGGCAAGGATCCATTCCCAGGGCACAGACCAGCCTCTAAATGACAGGGTTAGGACACAAGCTTCCTCTCAGGCTGCCTGCTCCATAGCTGTTCTGTATCAAGTAGCAACTGTCAGCTGGCTGCAGTCCCTTRAAATCACTTCCATCTGCCTTTGCCCAGACTGATAGCCCTGCTCCTGGCATAAACAAGGCAATCACAACCCAAGAGCTTGCTCCTCACTCCACACCCCACAGCRCTTTCCCTACTGGGAAGGGCATTTTCCAACATCCTTCACAGCTCTGTGGACAAATTTACCCCATCCCACTTCACTCCCCACAGCCTGGGAGAAGGGTAGGGGCAGCTCCCTCCAAAATCACCTACAGGGGAAGAAAGTTTAGGATAACCTCTCTCCTAGGAAGGAATAAAGTATTCAAAAAAAAACCAAAAACATTTCCCTACCGCACTTACAGATGCATCACGAGCTGACACCAAGTCAAAGCATCTGTAGATGTAGATCTCCCACCTGCTGTTCTCCTGAAGCCAACTCAGCAGTATTTCATCTACAACAAGCCTCAAAAGCAGCTTTAACCCTTTCTGCAAACACAGATGTGCTCATTTTCAGCATGCAAAAGCCTCAGTATGTTTTCAAATCTGTATTTCAAGCCAAAATATAAAGTGCTTCTTGCTACAAAGCTAGAGCACAAGTATTTCTCAGCACTAGAAAGTCTTTCTTTATGGAGCCCATTCACTTCTCACAGACAGGGGGGATGAGGCACATACCAGGGATGTAYTTTTTGTGTGTTAAGTTAGACAAGGTACATTTTCAAACAAGGAACAGCAAGTCTCAAGCCCAGGGTCCCACGGATAGAGGCACAATCCCTCCTCCAAACAACTTGAATGCTACTGAAATGGAAATTTAAAGTCCTGCAGTGACCTGCTTCTACTGACACACTGGCCCCTTTTTTTGTTCCTAATTGCTCCATATACTGTGAGGAAAAGATATAAGGTTTGAGTTCCAAGAATCCAACTATTCCATCCCTCAAACCACCAGCACACAGAGCTACAAGAGCTGAGGCTCCTAACAACTGATCCTTCCCCTTGGATCAGGTCAGTGCATCTTCTCGGGAAGAGGGATCACTCCTCTCCACTTTTGGCAGGAACTTCACATCTGAGRTGCTTTTTCCTTAATCTTTAGGGAAGTATCAGCATGTTGTCACATGCTTTTTTTCACTTGTTCTTAGCAGCTTTCCCAAACAACAAGATGGTACTTAAACAAGATACAAACACACACTTAAAACAAGCTMATTAACCATCTCAGTGAAATCAGCATGCCTAAAGCAAGGCTGATACATGCTGTTTTATCAGACTTTCTTCCTCCAAGTGGTCCTTATCCCTATACTCACATTTAGCTCCCTGCTGGGGAGCCATTCTCAAGACCAAGATGGGATCAGCCCAGACTTCACACTRGCCTTAAGAATTGAACCATCTGCTATAGGCTGCCATGTTCACTAGGAACCAGCTAGCAACGACCCTCCGACACCAAAAGGARGAATGCCAGTTCAGACAGAAGGATAAATAGGAGAGCTTGGAAGAGGTGAACCGTCCAATCCCATCCCAGGCAGAGAAGGGCCTGGTTTTTCAAGTACCAGTTTCTCCTTATCCAGGTTTAAAACAGAACTTCATTTACTTGCCAAGAGACACTAAGATCTGCTGCCCAGGGAAAATGCSTTTACTTTCCTGCTAAATCCTGCTTTTATTCCACTTTATCCAGCTGTCATCTTCTCTGGCAAGATGCATTTACTCATCTTAAATGAAGAAAAAAGGTRAAGAGGGAGAGGGTGGAAGGCAGAAAACCTCTTTAAATTAGTTGTGCTTATCCTGCCCCCTTATCTCAGCTTGCAGCATTTACTGCACCAAAGCATCTGTGCAGCAGACACCAGAGCAAAGCTCTTGTCAGGAGTTCACACAAACCTTTAATACYAATGGCAAAAACCCTCAAATTCAATGACATGAGCCCTTCAGCTGCATAGGATATTTCCCCCAATCAAGATAAGCTGATGAGAATCAAGGTACCAGTTCTTATTCATATCTSTTGGTAATTGAGCATGATACACTGCTTTTGATACCCACTCACATAACACTTAGGACTTCGAAAGCATTTCCAGGGATTTTTCCAGCACCTACAAGGGCAATCACCACCGCATCTCCAGGAGACCCAAACCAGCTTCTACRTCCCGAGCTGGTAGAAGCCGTCAGGCTCCCAGCCCTGCACCCTTTCCACGTTCGGGAGCTCTGCTCTTGCTCACACCCATCCTCCTTTCCCCCCCACCACCCACAAGCACTGCTTCCAACACRCTTCCCACATCCCCTTCTTTGCTCTGGAGGCTTTTCCAAATACCCAAATCTGTCAGGGTGCTGCCCAGCAAGGGGTTCATGCTGCACCAGCTGGTCACTCTTCCTGGATCACTCCAGACAGGGTGGCTGCAGCTTCAGGGACCAAGCACAGCCCCAGCCCTCTCCTCCTGTGCCCATCTGCAAAATCATCCATGTATCCATGTTTGGCAGGGCACACTTGGTTCAAGTATCAGAACACCAAAACCCAAGCCATGAATCAGTGCGTGACACTGGTTAGAGCCCCGTGCAATCTGCAACCCAGAGAAAGCTGCTCCCRCACTCACCCCGTTGCTGTCTGGCTGGGAGACTCTCCTTCTTCAAGAGGATCACAGCAACAAAGGGGAGCAGAAAGAGAGAAGAGGGAGGGCTGCAGCAGCACAAGGGAGATGAGGAGCCGGGGACTCCTTTTCTTTGATGTTCTGGTGATCACGTCACAGCAATTATTATGCTGAAGGCTGTGCTCTATCACTGGTAAATAAATCATGTGAGGAAACTTAATTGCACCACAAGTCACTGCAGGTATAAATGATAACAGAGAAGCAAAAGCATTTCAGGCACAGAGAATAAACTTCAAAATAATAGTAGAAAAATATAGACTAATGTTTACTTTGGAACATTTCTCTAGTAACTGCAAAAGTCTGGGCCTGAATAGGAGATTTCAGATCCATCCACAATGCTTTGGGAAACAAAGCCAGCAATTAATCTTATGTATCGTATCAGAGACAGGAAAAGGACGAAGAGCCCAAGAAACCTCATTTCTGTGTGGAAGAACCTGGCACTTASATTTCTGGAGGTGCTCTGTCTGTCATGGCATTAAGAAGTGATAGACTAATTAGCTTTCTTCATTAAAGAGAACTTCATATCTCATCAACATTTTTCATTTYGCTTCCCACTGCAGCTGGTGAATTACCTGATCTATAACACAGCATGGTTAGACAGAATTCCATCTGTGTCACATTTCCTATGGCATTCCAAGGCAAAGGGGCATCCCAGGCACAGAGTCCTGATCCATTCACTTAAACACTGCTCCATGCAGAAGTCCACTGCACAGATAGRCAGACAGAGCCATGTGAAGGTCAAGAGACTTGCCCAAGATAACAAGAAATGCCRTGATGAAGGTAGAACATCCAAAGCTTTAGCTACACAGACATACTGTGAATGGAAACTTCACAGAACACACTAGGGAAATTAAAGACATGCAAAAGCCTCCCGGGTTTGGGTCAAAGCCAGCCCGGGCACCCCCAGGACTCCCTGTTGCCTTGTCGGGGAGCTTGCACAGGCTGTGGTTCTGAGGACAGCACAGGGCAGAGATGGGGGACGAAGAAGGCAAGGACAAGACACAGCTCCACCAACACACAGACCTTGGCCTTTCCCTGCCCACAGGATTCTTCTCTCCCAGATTACCTTCTGCTCCCTCCCATTCAGCCCCCTCTTTGGCAAGCATAATTTCCTTAGCTGCTGGCCCTGAGCACCATTTCATCCCACCAGCCCATCCCTCTGCTCCAGGCATCCTCTCAAAACACCTGCTCTACAGTTTAGAACATYCTTAAACTTTTCCATCAGCTCAGTATTTGGCTATAATCCTCCTTAGATCTGAAGTGTTTATACAGTGYTACTTGCAAGATTTAACTCCAAGATGATTAATTCGGTTCTCTGATTTTTGGCTTCACTTTCATTTCAAGGCTGTAAAAGGAAAAAAAAAAGTCTAATTTTCAGCATTTTATGGACCTTGCCTTGAAGCAAAGTACCTATGAATGTGATAAACTTGTTCATAGCCTTGAAGTAGATGACTATTTTTTTAATTACAGCCAGTTCCAATATCACTCCCCAGCTCATTTAAGCCCATATAGCATTGGTGGAAGCACAAGGTCTGCAAACCCTCTTGTGAMAGCAGCACCACAAGCATCACAGACCTGAGCACAGCTGCTCTGCTCATGAACATGCAGGGCTCATGTATAAGAGGAAATGAAGGGCACACTAGAAGTGACACTACCTGCCAACATGAGTGAGGACAGCAGCTGCTTCCCACTGTGTGACACAGTGCTCATGGGGGCAGGAGATTCTCCTAGAAGACTTTTAGTGGCAGGGTAAGCAAAGCAGGGGCAGGACAGCCTGGGTGTGTCTGTACCTGTTGCAGCCTGCACTGTCCCTGCCCCCTTGCTCCCCTTGTGCACAAGGGCCCCATGCTTGCAGGAAGCCTAAAGGCTCCTGACACACTGCTCCAGAGCAAGGAAAGTCAGCCCAACACATCAGTATCCCCACAGGGAGAGCCATAATCCCAGCTGATGCACCTTCCTCCTCTCCCCCTTTCCCAAAACACTGCAGCATGAGCCAGAAGGAAAGGACTTTCCACCCCCATGGCCAAGGTAATGGAATGTTCCTGATAAGTCATTGAGCTTCAGAGAAGTGTCAGGGAACCTGGCAGAAGTCTCACTGCACTCAAGTTAACATCAGCTACATCTTCACTGGAATTAGGAAACATGACTACATTTAGCAAAAATCTCAAATTGTGATTTGTGAAAACAATTTTTCTTCCCAGGCCAATGCTTCAACCACCATGTAAGAACCCTCTCAAGATCCTAAAAGGGTAAAATATCCTCAGCATAGGAAAAGCAAAGGCATTTCTTAAGAACTCCCTGCGCTTTCCTACCCCAGCAAGGAGGTAACGCTAGCCATGGTGCRTGGGGAGCTGCCTGCAGGTTCTTGAACACTTCCAGGCAGGCCCAGCACAGCTCTGCACTGGGATTACAACATCCTGCTTCATCTGGGGGAGCTGCCAGGACCCACCTGAGGCCCAGGCAGAGCTACCCAGCTGCAAAAYACACTAAAAGCTCCAAGGCCCTGGGAATGGCCTTGATTAGTATTCCCTGAAGAGACTATGCTTACTGTGAAAAAGTTTTATTATCCACAGCAGAAAATAAGGTGGGTCACTGCAGCTAAGCCACCCACAKTGTGGTAGCTGCCCTGTTATAGCACAACATACAGAGGTCTTGGAGTGCCTCAGGTGCCCAGCATCAGGCAGGCACAAGTRCAGGCTTTACTATTAATTTCTAGAGAACCAGGGTCAGAGCTCTAGGTCYCTGTAAGCATGTGATGGGTGATAGTCAAGTTGTTTTCTCCTCCTGCAAGGAACTCATGGTTACATGATTTTTTTTTTTTTTTAATCAAAAGAAGTTTGGGGAGACAAAGTCAGAAGACTGCTCAAATTCTGAGCCATGCAGCAAGTACATAAATCCTGCTAACCTCTCCAGATCCAGCCCAGAAAAAGGCAACCTTTAGAGCTTACAAATAGAAAGCATCAAATTACTGAAAAGAAAAAAGTATTAAGTAGTGGGAAAGAACAGACATGACAGGATGTGGTAGAGAATACATAATTCTTCATTTTAGCTTGCATGGGTAACAAAATGCATGTGCACCAATATAGTTGCACATACCATTTTTCCCCAGGAGCCCCAAATTTCTGGTTGGGATGCCCAAAAGGGGAGCACAGCTGTGACAGAGGACAGGTCTGTAATTAGGTCTCTGTTGTGCCTTCAGCAAACACAGTAGTTGTCAATGTGCATCTCTGGAGATGCAGATCCCATAGACACACCACCAAAAGCCCATACACCTCCTGCCTRCAGCCCTGCCTTCTCACATGCTTCTTTTTGAGTTTATTACATGCCCATAATATTTATTAAKTAGAATGAAAAATTAGCAGAATAAGCCCCAGCTTTGCTGCTGGACAAGGCTGGTAAACCAAGCACTGCAGCACCATAGGGCAGCACAGTCTCCTTCCCCAGCAAGGCTTGTGCTGAGGGCTGGARTGATTCTACTTTTCTATCTGCATGCCCTACAGCCCCATTTCACTGCTGGAAATCTCCACCTCCTGTAAACACACAGCTGGACAAAACCATCATGTCACTACATATGCACAGGCTTTGGCTCCCTTCTTTACATAGCAGTAGCACAGTGCTTAAACACTATGATTTGGTGTTCCTTTTTTAAATTGTTGTGGGAACTCTCAAAAACACAATACTTGGCTTCAACTTGCCTTGTATCCCCAGASCCCAATACAAGGCACAAGGAAAACTCAGCGGAGCATATCTGGCTAGGGCCATAGCTGGGTCCATCTCCCATGAGTACAAGGTTAGTTTTCAGCCTTAGAAATTCAAACCTAAACCGCAGTTGAATTCATTGTGTTTATACCAACCTTAGATTTCTCTGCAAAGGTGTGTTCTGCTTTCATACAAGTCCACATTCACCAGATTTTGATCAAAATTAATATGACAGGATTTGTCCATGGTGAGCTACTCAAAGCCACAGAGCTTCATAGGGTCTCCAGTTTCACAAGCAGCTCCCATTAGGCCACCTTAGWAAAGTCACCCTGCAGGATGGCACTACCATGCCTGGAAAGCCTTAAAAGTTACTCAATTTAACTCCCCATGGCACTAGTTAGTGCCATGCCAGCTAGTTGAACTTAGACCAATYTTGATACAAAGGGGCATCAGTAAAGAGTCTCCTTATCTCCAGCCTCCTATGCTATCGCCTACAGCTGCATCCACACACAGYGGCTGAGGTGAAGCCTGCAGAGCAGGCTGGAGCTGCTCCTGGGCACCAGACAAGCCTCAGCWCGCATGTATGGATGGTCCTGAGCAKGCAGAGCCCAAATCCTCCTTCAAGCACTGCCCGTGGGGGCAGTAACCACCAAAGCTGCTCTCAAACTCAGGTTGTGGAAAAGACTATTATTAGACAAAGTCTGAGGCTTAATCCTAGCTCAAAGGCAACAGTTATGCACTTGCTTTTGGAGAGTGAAACCAAGACTATTAGGTTGGCCTTGAAGGTATGCTGCCTGTAGCAGCTGCCTGTCCAGGAGAGAAAGGTGCCTGAAATTTGCTGTGTTCTCTTTATTACCCATCTGAGAGCAAAAGCAACTACAACTACATGCCAGCACCAGACAAGTACCTGCCTGCCAGTGGCTGCCTGCCACCAGCCTGGGATTCCTCCTTCTCATTCTCCTTAGCTACTCACATTTGTTCTGTGCAACACCAACCACTACAACAGCCTTTCCTGCTGCAGGGCTTGGCTCCAGGGACCTGTGCCTGTCTCACACAGCCATCTTCTCCTTGCAAGCAGGTAGCAGGATGCCATGARGCCTCTTGCTGAGAGCAGGGGGCCTGCAACAGGAGGCAGCCCCTGGTGCTACCCTGCTGTTATGCAGCTATCACTTACCATGCTCAAGTGAAGGGCCAAGTGCTGCAGCTCCCAGCAACCCCTTTTCTGCAGGGTTTATCATCTTGCCATTTTAATTCTAAGTAGATAAAAAAATGGCAGAGCAAGTGTTCTTGCTAAGATAATGGCAAATCTGAGTTCCTCACCTAGCCTGTAAAAAAGTGTTAAAACATGCAGCAGAAGATAGTTTATGCAGCAGAGCTGTGAATATATGTTTGCATTCTAAGACAGCATGGCCAGCTTTACAGTCACAACTTTTCTTCTTTAAATTAACCTTTATAACTATTTCCCCTCTTATAAGTCTTGCTACTTTCTTACTCACTCTCCAGCTGCTGTTTTAAACCAGCCCYTTCCCACCCCAAACCTGCTTAATCCCCTATAACCGGTGGAGCAGAGAACCTGGGAGATGCCTGGGGCTGTTTCAAGAAGCACAGCCTGGTTGGCTACTCTGTAGGAAAGTGCCTATTCCCTGCACTGACATCTCCACACCAAGCTTCCCTTCCTTGCTGCATTTTTTYTCCCCCACTCAAGCACACTTCTGCCCCAACAAACCAAAACATGCAAGGAAATTCTTATACTTCTGAAGCATAGAGCTGTGGGGACTATTTGGCCCCTTTCAGAGCAAGACCTAAGCAGAACAGCATTTTTTTGAAGGACTCTAAGAAGTGTGGGTGCTTCTGCACATGAGCCAGTTTGACTAACTAGAAACTAGTCGGGGAAGGGGGGAAATGGGGGAAATTTCATCTTAACTAAAGCAACATAGTAGGGGTTTTGAACACAGTTCTTGCACTGGCTGCCACTGACAACAGGACTGAACTGATTCATCCAGCACATTTCTGCAAGCTTCACTTGTGACTTCACATTTTGTAAAGTTTTTATCACCTGCACAGATGTCAAACTGAAGGGATGCAGAAGTTTCAGTGTAGGAAGCAGAAGAGTCAAACACCAGAAGTGCAAATTGCTCTTGGTTACATTTTGGCAACAGTGGTTAGAAATCTGCACAGGCAACTGACACCCRAGGTTCCTAACCAGCTTTAGCAACTCTTTGGAGGCAGCTGCCTTTGTTAGCAACCCTACATTCAATGCAAACACCAATTTCTTTAAACCCAATATTCCCTACAGGCTAGGAGCTAATTTACAGCTGTTTATTAGGCTACTGTAAGACAAGCAACAGCAGCTCAGGCCCTACCTTTTCTAGAGGTATTCCCACAAACACCACCACTCCCTTACAGAAAGGCTATTAAGGAGGTTTTTACTGGTTCACAGRAGATCACAAGGCAGATGCTGCCAAACAGGTTAATTTGGTTTTTACCAGTTTCAGTAGCAATTTCTCTCTCCCAAGGACCTCTGGATGCCAGGCACTTGCACATATTAAAGTAAATGAAGGGGTTTATTGCAACCCCACAGGCAGGCRGTGCTGCTTGGAACACAGCTCACAGCAAGGCCAAGGCACAGCTGGCTGTGTCAGGATGAGCTTCTCTGTCTACATTTTGCAGGATACCCCATTCTCTCCAAGCCCCACAGCCCTTTGAATATTTACTTGAGGCTCCTTCTATATTCGCAGGTATCTAAGGGAACAAGTATGCAGAAAACACTTTCCTGCAAAGGTCTCCTTCACAACGCAGGTAGATAACAGCACATTCCTGCCCACATCACACATACTCTGGATTTGAACCCTGCTTGTGGGAATAGCAAGAGCAGCTACCCTAATTACCATGTTTTTGCTAAAACCAGGAGGCACAACCTGACTACTAATAAATACTTTCACACCTTTTTAGCATATACATTTATCACGGTATGAGATTACTCTGTACTCTATTATTTAGTTTTAGACAAGGAGAAAAACAATCCATTTGATATTGCTATGCCCATGCCAGGAGCTCTATGGTTCTAGTGGGTTAAAAAGGGTATCCTGCTTGTCAAAGGACTGCACTTTATGACAGGGAGGCCAGACTAACACCTTACTCCTCCTTACTCCATCAGCTCTACCACCACCTCATCTCCAGAGCTAGTGTTGTTGCCACCCTGTAATATCAGTACTGAAAAGTCACACTGGTTGGTGGTAGTTCAGCATTATTTTCTTCAATCTTGTCCCAGCCTCCCCTCAGCCATATGCCACACATCCAGCCTCAGAGCAAATGTTTTCTTGAAAGTGTTACACATGGAAGTGAAGATTGATCACAGCAACACACTGTTTTAAGCCATCAGTAGTCACAAGAAAAGAGAAGACAACTGAAATCCACAGTTGCTTGTACAGACTGGCATCTTAATCCCAAAGTCAGTCACTAGGAGTGAGATAAAGTTGAGAAGCTGCACAGAGTCCCAGAAAATCCAGCCCCACAGATCCCCTTCAGTGTATCTGGTCTCAAACCTAATCTGTTCTCAAGCCCACTGCTCTACCTTGTGCACATTCCTGCTAAATTTCCCAAACCAGTTCTCTGGTGCCTGGCCAAGGCTTATCTGAGGAATGTCTTAACATGGAGCAAATCCAAATCAGGCCTGCACCTATTCTCTCAGCTTGCAGGTCAATCACTCCTTGTTGCACTAGGTTGAATATGTTACACTGCTCCTGCCTCAGTGTTTGCCTCCCTCCAAACACCTGCCATTAGGTTCTCACACTGCCCTATGCAAAACCTCTCTTGCTTTGAGATTTGTTCAGAGACCTTGTCCATGCTGTGAASAGGCATCATTTGCTCTGAATTTCACCTTCCAAAGCCAAGTAGTTTATTGTAGAAGTTACTATACTAGTTGTAATTACCACTCGGATTAGAAAAAAATTAAAAAAAAGGATTATGTACAGCCGATATTTCCCTATGAGAAGGGCTATGGCACAAGCCCCACAGGAGGGCCAGATGTGTGGTCCAAATCTTAGAAGTCCCAACAGCCTGAGGTGACAGGCACTGCTGCTGAAAACTCCTGTTAAATGTTGTAGCCCCAGAGGGGAGCAAGCTACGCAGGTGTTCATCTTCATCCCCRACAGATTTCCTAGTCAGAAAAAGCCTCCCCCACCAAAAGTCTTTTATATGTTTCCAGAAACATTTTATCTGAGGCTGCTTGGCGAAGAGCACTGCTAAGAGCATTATCAGAAACCTTTTCCTGTGCAACAGGAATTTCCACTCCCGTCTGCTCCTGGGGGTGCAGCCAGCCCAAAAATCTCCCCCACCCCAAGGGCTGCAAATGTTACAAGGCTCCAGTTCCTAGGAGTGGGAAGTGCTCCAAGCAACACTCAGGGACACACAGGCAGAAATGCACCCTCCCCACCTCCCAGCACTCCTGCAGCCCTTCCCACAGCACCTCAATCTCTGGTCCYGGAATTATTTTCATGCAGGGTAGTGCTATCACTCAGACATTTTGCATACAGAGGCAGGCAGGCACAAGTAATAAGTAGAACCTGCATATTCCAGTATGATTTTAAGCATCCTGACCAAGTGAAAATGGCATCTCTTGTACMAAGTGCAATACACTCACATATATGGTAGGTTTTTAGAAATACATGCCATGCTATCCTGCATGAATCCTATAGCAAATAGAAATCCCTTTTCACCCCTGCTCTCAGGTACGTCATGTAAAACAATCCACCTGCAGCTGAAACCTTAATAGGAAGCATGGGCCACAGCAACAAAGTCAACAGCACAACAGCCTATATCACCTTTAGGTGGATGTTGCTTTAGATTCACAAATGTTTCTCCAGCTGGAAAATMAAATTTATATCCACAGTCTCATTTTTCTCTTTCTGATTTCAAGGACAGAAGATTCACTGTAAGAAAGCAACTAGGATCTTCCCTTTTGCTACATTGGGCATTCCTCAGGAGCACTACATTGTAGCTGCAAGCTACAAAATCATAGGGATAAAGGAAGTTCTTATCTAAGAATCCCTGGGTGTCAAGTCCAGGTCTGACTTCTCACTTGGGCCGATTGCACAACTGACCTATTCATGTCTCTTCCTCCCTCTTTGCTTGGGTTCCCATCTACCTTTGCCATGTGTTCAAGACATTAAGGGCTTTATCACTAGCATGTATCCACTGCCTAAGATCAGCTGTTATAACACAGGCCCAAGCATTAAGCTTTGGCCAATTAGGGGCTTTTAAAAGAAATTTTAATTTGCTTTAAAAGGCCAAATTGCAATGCAAAAGTCAATTAAATGTTTATTCAATTTCTGGTTGAGCACAAATCCATATACACCACATGTCTGAGGGTTGCCTTGGTGCTTTTGGACACACTGTAAGCAAAATGAAGGAAATGAACTTTTTWAAAAATTAAGTTAAAGAAAACTGCCAGGAAGTGTAAGACACRCCCCTACATGACTTCTTTTAAAAGGACTATGCTCACTTATGATGGGGATCTACTGGCAGAGATCTTACTATGAAATCAAGGATGAAATTTCCACTTACCTGGGATTGCAAGAAAATTTGCTGATGATAAATTGCTGGCCCATTTATTCCCCTCAACATTTCTTCACTTGACRCTCAGATTCACTCAAGAGTTTCCTGTTTCTCCAGAGGTAGACCCAGCTGTAGCTTTTACTCAATATTCCTTTTTCCGCATTCTGTTTTGGGAGGAGAGGGCTGCAAAATGCTGCCAGGGATAAAAGCCAACCAAACAAGTGCAGCTCTGCAGATGAAGCACTGAGGGAAAGCGGACACAGTACCTGCCCCAAAGAGCAACCACACTCCCTGTATTGGGAGCCAGAGCCATGGACAACTGSTGGGGTAAATAGGAAGTCTTATTCCAAGGGCCAGTAAGGTTCCCTGTCACCATGTTTTAGTCAGGAGCAAAGATGACATTCAGACACATCTGAATAAACATCCTTCTCTGCTGCTGCTCACCCCAGACTTCCCCCAGGTAGCAGAGGAAAGGTTTGCAGGGACRAGGGGAAAGGCGCAGCCTGCCCAGACAAGAACAGGATGCTGCAACGGGTGGAACTCCTAGAAGACAAGATATTAAGGTGTTGCTGGCAACGCTGTGTGCCATTAGGCACCAAAGCTAAAAGTACTAGCTAAATAAACTACAGAAACCCCTAGAAAGCACTGAACAAGTAATGTAGCAAGTAATAGCAAGRAGAAACGATGCAGTGGTCACTAAGGCTTTTAAAAATAAGCAAGTTTTGTAAGCAAAAGATAGAATCTTCTCATAGCAGTAAGCACCAGCACAATCCACACACACTCCGTGCTTACTGACCACATCCGCCATCAGGCAGACCTGGGAAAGCATGCTGCTTTTTCTCTTGCTCCCTCAAAAATCATTCCATATAGGTGACAAAGTTAAGAAATGTGTTAAGGTTGAGCATTTCCATCAGGTTCACACTATAGCATGAAATAAAAAAGCATACAGACAAAGCCTGCTAGTATTCCCTCTGTGGCTCAAGTAAAAAGGACCCATTTACTTATTAGATTTCAGCTTCACTTCAGCTCCTGTTTCACTGCAAACTTATTAGATGATTCCTCTTGGTTGCTTCCAGCAGACTCAAATTCATCTCTTATAGTCATAAGACTATTTGCAAGGGTTGTAGGTGCAAAGAATAAAACATAGAAAGCAATTTAGGCTTTTGACAAGAGAGGTAGACTCACATGATCAGTGYTACTAAATCCTGCTGGATAAAGCATGGGGCCCTTTTGTCTGGACCAGGTAACACAGCTGCCTCGAGGCTGCCAAAGAGGCACCTCCCAGAGCTCCACAGTTCCAACTCCCACACTTACAARATCAAGCTGCACTGTAGAGGTAATAAGAAATTTCCTCCAAACTCTTATTTGAGCATTTTGGAGGACAGAATTWAAAAAAGAGCCAAAGCATTGAAAACCTCATGCATTTCACTATATTTCATATACACMTCTCTTCAGATTATGCCATTGACAAAGATGTTTATGATAAAATACTAGTTAAGTTTTAATAGTTAAAACATTAGCTTCTGCTAATTCTCTGTGCTAACATTTCTTGATCTTGTGAGGACTAAATCCTTCAAAAAAAAATGTTCCTTTTTGTTATACATTTCTGTGTGAAAAATATTGTACTAGTTAAAAAGACTCAAGTTGCAGCTCTTCCTTTTTAAAATCCCGTGTTGTCTTTCTTCCTCATGTACAGTTTTTACATGCTGGTGTTGTCATTTTACTTAAAGTACTACAATTTTTGCTGCTCTAAGTCCACTTTGTAACCAGGCTTTGCTCTTAGGTGCCTTCCTGCAAACAGGGGTGCTGCCTTTGTATTGCCCAAGAACCAGCTCAATGTAGACAGAGGTAAATGTACATACAACACAAATCAATATGCAATATACTTAAATTGTGCAGAGATCTGTACTAAGGGATTGTAGTTTGTTTTGTAAATCAGGAATAGAAGCCTAAACTAGAACAGAAAGGAAGTGTATTAGCACTGCCAGAGGAAAGCAAGAAGAAAACTCRTTACACCACTGCCATTACCTCTGTGCACTGGGGACTTTCAGGTAGATATTTCAGGGGCTCCACACACACATTTTTCATCACTATTGCCTTTGGAAACAAAGATCAGGTAGACCATGCTAAAGACCGTGGTACTATCATCACCCCTTATCCTTTTCCTTCAAGATTTCAAATTTTCCCTTCCAAGAACTGCTTTTTCACTGCTTAGATTCAGTCTCTCTTGCAGAACTGCTACTGAACACACATACATCTGCTTTGCATAACCTCCAAGCAGCACTGTTAAGATTGATGCAGCAACTCTGTTCCTGTAATCTACACATTTAGTATTGCAATGCCTCTCGAGCTGTAATGCCACATAACATACATCAATATGCAATCGTCTTAGTCTACAGCCAGGTTACAAATGGCAGAGATGGTCTGTAAAAGTGCCCAGCCCCAACATGGCCAGGATGACAACTCCTCTTCCTAACAGCATTCTGGTTCCTTCTGTTTTTCCGGTCTCCTTCCTCATTAGGAACAAGGCTGTTTCCTGCTCTAAAATAACCCAACATCTTTCTACTGCATCTACCATGTCCCACCTCCCCATTACTTAAGCCTTAAACTGGCAAAGAAACAGCAAATCAAGCACTGCCATATGAAACTACTCAGCAAAATCCAACTACAGAGCAATAACCTCTCTGCAGTTCTCTCTGGGCTGGGGCAGGCTGACTCCAGTGAAAACACTTCCCAAAAATCTCCATCAATTGTTTTATTACTTTCAGACTTGTTACTAAAAAGGAGAAACAGTGTGGCCCCCAAGGCTTTCTAGGCCTTGTTGAGAAAGAAGGARAAAAGGATGCACAAGTTCATTTGTCACTGAGGCTATTTAACCTTTTTAAAAATAATCAAAACATTCAGAAGCTGTTTCCTAATGCTCCAATGCTTCATTAAAAGAGGGAAAAGAATCAGCCAAATCATTCATAAATCAAGTTAATATACAGAACTGGTATTTCAATAAAACTTCACAATTCCACAATTTTAAAAGTACATGAGGTATTACAAGGAAATATTTAAGTAATAGTCCAGGTGAAATTCTGGCCTCAAGACCCCCATTAATTTCAAGAGAGTCCRGATTTCATCACAGATGTCACATCTTTTGTCACTGGCTATTGGCTCTTTTTCAGGATAGAAAATAATCTCATTCTTAGTGTGCTGGTGAAAAGAGGATAAATTTACAAAAACATTTTTACACTGTATAGCAACATTAACTGAACTAGCAGAAAGTGTGTGTCTGGATTTCCACTTTACTTCTGCTCTTGWGTAAATGTATTTTATCTAACAAAAATAGATTTGTTTTTCAAGTCATGTCTTCTGCACTAGGATCTACAAAATGATTAAAGGTGTGAAGAATAGTTCAAGAGTTTGTATAGGAAAAATATAGGGCTACTTTTAAAATAAATGTCAGGAAAAGGTTTTGGATATCTACCTCCCACCAAAAAGACACAATCGCATAACTTGACGAAGTGATGGCAGTTTAACTAATCACTGGAGATGCACTCCCTGATCTTGTGCAAACTCTTAAAACCAAAACCATGGGTTAAATGATTCTTTTCACAGAGTAACTAGGCCATAAAGCAATCCTGTAACCACACCCAAAGCATTCCCTGGTTTGAAATAAGAAATCAGCTTAGAACTAGAAGCATTTAGTAGTGATCTCCAAACAAAAAAGCTATCAAATAAAATACATCCTTTCATGACTTAAGATAACCTGATAAACAGGCTTAGCACAAAAAAAATCTAACTGAAATTACAGCTTGTGTATATTTGATGTGCAGTCTGTTTCCCCAGAATTGCTAGACTCTGAGAAAACTATGTTTTGGTGGTTTGCTGAGTTTCTTTAAAAAGAAAAAGAAAACAAGAAGTCTTGCTTTCTATAACCTATACCATTTAGCCACAGAATCATTTGCAATTGCTKAAAGTCCTCATGCTACACAAGTATGGGCACAAGGAAGGCTTAATGCTTTGAAACAGCTGGAGTCAAACAATAGAAGCTTTGCCTTTGGCCTTTCAATACTATGTTAGAAGCAAACTGTTAAAATCAAAAAACAGATACACATACTCTAAGTCACCTAAGGCACTATTACTACAAATAAAATTWGCCATACAATTCAGACAGCAAGCTGCATATCACCAGAATGCAACTCATTTATCAATAATGTCCAGTGACCTACTTATTGCATTCAATTCTTGATTTAATCATATTCTGGGCAAATAATTTTAAGTATTGACCAATCTGSCAGCATATGGCATGCACTGGTTTAACTGAAGCCTGCTTACAAGTGCAGAGGTGCCAAACCTCTTCCTTCCCTTCAATCAGCCCTTCCCATGGTGACCCTAACAGCTTGATCTTTCTTTATCTGTCATGTGGCTCCATGTGCTTCACAGCTGTCCTCAGCTGGGCAGGAAACCTAAACAAAAAAACCTCAGCTTCTTGAGGAAAACTGTKGTTTGCAGGAAGCTTTTCACATGCACTACATAACCAGCTCCCAAGCCAAACACAAAGAATCTATGATTCCTTAGCCTGATCCCTCCTCATTCTTTTCATTAAGTCTTATACTCATATTCCTGATGAAACGCTTTATTCTTTTCTTTCTCTGGATGCAATGTAGCCAATCAGTATGGAAAGAACAGTTAGGTTCAGATATCTCATTAACCTTTTAACCCGTTTATCCCTAAGCTCCAAGTTACTCTACCACTTCCCAATGCATTTGGTATATTGGCCCACCATTTCCATTACTTGGTCCTTGTACCCACTCATAAAACACACACTTTTAATCCAACTTTTCCAGTGTTATTCCTGCCTGGGTGTTTAAGACAGATACTACATGATTTGTTGCCTGCAGGAAAGATGAGCAGAAAGGGCAGCTCTTCCTCCAGGMCCTTTTCCCCTCCAACATCTATCCAGCAAGCCTGGCATGAACCTCATGGGCAGTACAGGAACTAGAAGCACTGCTAGTGCTGTCTCAGCCTGTTCACTTCCATGGGATTGAAACAAGTAACCAGCACTGAGAGCAAGTTCTAGGTGAGGAGCTTAGGGTCAGGGTGCTGTCTTCACTACCATAGCACAAGACTTAGGAAAATCCCCACCACCCCATGCCCAGAGCTGCAGAATTCACCCCCTTCTTTCTGGGGAACTGCATTGCTATTTCATTTTGTTGGCCAGAAAATATTCCACCTTAGCRAGCATAAGAGCAGCAGACTCATAGTAAACCACAAAAAAGTCACCTGCAGGTTAGACTTCAGGAATTCATTCTCYTGTAATGCTCACAAAATTATAGGCTTCCAGGACTCATCCATGGGTTGAAAAGTTCCTGCACAAACACTGTCTTTTGAGGAAGATTACATGTGTRTTTCTAATGGACTGAAACATGTATTTTTAGTAAGCTTTTCTGCCAAATTCAATACATCAGTAGCAAACTAGAAATAGTCTGACATAACAGTACCAAAGATCAAGGAAATCAACAAGATGAATCTGTGCAAGACAGAGCAAAGCTTGAAATCCGCTCAGTTGCAGAGAATATAAATCTTTCCAAGGCAAATGCTACTAAACTTTGCCAGAAGAATAAGACAGCTTCAAGAAGATAATTAAAAAAAAACCTGAGAGCACTGAGATAAAAATGACTTTTTTCTACATGTATATGAATCAAGCATAACTGAAGCACTGCACTTTTCCTGAGCCTGCAGACACAGCTCTCTACCAGGGTACTTGCAGCTGCTCAGAGATTTCCCAAGTTGTRGCCAAGTAAAAATTGATTAAAGACTTGACTATTTCATTGCTGCCTGCAAAAGTAATGGGRATAAGCTCAGCTTCTCTTTGCTCCCCATCTATAAAAGCACCTCTAAATAATGAGCTATCTTCTAAAAGAAAAACTGTGCTCCTAGACAGGAGGAAAAAAGGAAAGAAAGAATAAAGAGTAGCTGCTAACAGAGACATGAGGATGTTTTCAAGTGGGTCTAACAGAAAAACAAGATTCTATGGAAAAGAGTCCGGATCCTTTCAAAGAGACCGGTCTAACACGCTCCTACTGTGATTTTCTCCTAGATCTCATCCTGCCACTCAAAAACAGAAGTCCTCAGCCACTTTCCACAGGGCTGTGCTCATTTAGTCACAGACTTAGCCCCAAGCATGGGAAGAGGCGAGCAGCGARGTCACAGCTAAAGCGTTCTGTTATTTCACATCATAATTAATTGGACGCCAGGGTTAGAAAGCCTAGTTCACAAACACATCATGTTTAGCACACAGGCTTTACAGAGCGGTATTTAAGCTAACTGGTACGAACTGCTGCAGAGACCTTCACAAATCTCATCCCTCATATCTGCCASACTCTCAGGGAAGCCTGTTTCAATCCAAGTCCATAATTTTCCCAAATRGGTAAGTTTGGGATTTAAATCTCTCTGCAGGGGAAAGAAAGGGATGGATTTGGGTGAAGGAAGTGTAAAAAGAGCACAGCCATAGAGAGCTGTAACTAACGATGGGTGGAGGAAGAGAAGGGCAAGAGGAAGGCGGCTGCAAACAATACAGGGGAAAAGGCTATTCCAGGAGAGCGCAGAGGAAGCAGAGCACAGCCAGGAAGGCAAACAAGTGTAACAAAAGCCAGGGAAGTGCCTGGGGTTTCCTCGGGGAGGCCTTGGTCCTGTCCGAGCCTTGGGAAACACCTTTGCCTCAGCAGGCTCCGAGTTACGGCACCCTCCAACTTCTGGGTAAACAAACAGCTCGCAGGGGCCACAAGCRAGTAAATATTTGGTATCAGCCAAAGCAAGAGCAAAATTCCATTAACGCCATTCCATTAACCCCTTTCATTGCATTTCCGTGGCATTGAGTTGAATTCTCCCAAAGCTTTACTTTCTTCCACGAGCTGCTACTCAGCCGAGACAAAAGCAACAAAAACAACAACAAAAAACAAACAAAAAAGGTAAACAAAGGCACGTTGCGACCAACGCTGAACTCCACCGGACCCGCCGCGAGAGGGACGAGCCCAGCGGCCCCGTCGYCTCCTCGGTCCCGGCGGGTGCCGCGGGATGCGGGACCGAGTGCGGAGCCTCGCGGGCACCGGCGGACGCCGCCTCGCCGCTCCCCTCCCGTTTGAACGGCGGCCACGCCCTCCTGTCAACCGCCGCAACGGCCACTCGAGCCGCAACGGCCGCGCCCCCTTCCCCCTCCAGCAACGGTCACCCCGTAACGGCCGCTCCGTAACGGTCCCCAACGGCCGCGCGGGGAGGGTAGCGGCGCGGTGTGACAATGGGGCGGCAGAAGGAGGCTGGCGCCGCCGCCGCCCGYCCTTACCTTGCCCAGGGCTGCGTCCCGCGGCCGCTCGGCGCTGCTCGGAGGCGCTCAGCACACGGGCGCTGCC
>PTEX01000051.1:3583417-3620745 GCA_003342815.1 Eudromia elegans
GGAAGGAGCCGCCGCCCGCGGGGGGAGCGCGGGCCCCTCTCCGYCGAGCAGGGGAGGGGGAAGCGCTGCCCCCTCCGCCGGCTCCTTCAGCAGCTCSGGAGAGGCGGGTGCCGCTGCCCCCAGGCCACAGGTAGAGCCGCACGGGAGCCCTCCGAAGGAGAGTAGGGTGTGAGGTAACTGCCCCCTTTATACCCAGGCTGGGTGAMGGAGAAGGGGCAGGTGTTCCCCCTTATCCCAAATTAAGTCGTCTTCAACCTCCTTTGCTATCCGTGAGCAGCCAAGTGACACTGACACTGGCAGGTCCATTTACTGTAATATGGGCACAGCATCTTAGGTTGTGTACAGATTTATGCAGGACAATGGGAAKGGAGGTGGATTTGCCTCAATCCAGCCTGATCCTAAGGGCCCTCCTTTGTCACCACAGCCTTGTGAAACAGCAGAATTAAACAAGAAGTTCAAGAATATCCAAATGTCACACATGCAGCTTCTAGGCACGAGCACAGAAATGCACAGCGAAGCCTGTCTGCTTTTGGGGGGCTCCCGGATAAAAATTGGGTGACAGCAAGCRGGGCTAGAAATCAGACCTCCCATTCCACCTAAGCAGCAGCGGGCAATGCATTCCACAAAAGAAATAATTACAGCAAAGATGTAGCACAAGTTTTGTGAGGAAATTCACTTTAACACTTGGTCGTGAAGGAGTATGATGTTTTGCTTCCAGATATTTCCAACATGGCTATTTTTTTCCTTAGGGTTTTTTCATTTTGAATCAAGAAACCCATCCCTATCAGCCTTTGCAGTGCCAAGTCTTCTCATTTATCTTCACTAGCTACCTGGTGTTTTTCTATTAGCAGAAAAATAGAGTTGCTTACGCAGTGCACATCTCCATCCACATTTAGGGAATTCCATGGCTATATTGAATTCATCCCTTAAGCAGGGGTCCAGTATGTTCTTGCTTTCCTGTATTTTCTGTGACATGCTAATGCTACTCACCCGTCCCCTGTTCTTTCCTCTCATTTCTGCTCACACCTGAGGCTTCCTTGCCTAGATTTTGCTGCCATCTGACTTGTGTTTTTCTTTCCCTYGTTGTTCCTCTTGAGTCCATCTCTGGGATTTGCAAGTGCTCCCATCTGCACCTTCCATTCCCACAAAGGTGGCAAAATTTGTGTCTCCTGCTCCAGGTTGCTTCAGGTCAAGAGTGATGCGATGTAGTAATTTTGATGTGCAGTTTTTGCACATGACCCTCCAAATTTCTTCTATATACTCTGCATCTTGCAGATGCTTTGTGCCTGTGTTACCTCATGTATGCCTTGGGCAGAAATTTGACAAGAGCAAGGACTATTTGTYCCAGAAAAATGCCAAAAAGGTGATTTAAGCCAATCTACTTTTATCAGTACACCAATAGTCTCACCCTTGGCTAGTTACAGTTGTTATATGTGACTAGGCCCTTGTGGATTCCATGCTGCAAAATATGAACAACTACAATTCAATTCCTCTTAAAAGACTGATCCAGATCATGAGAMGTTCTTATACAATTATTCAAGCAGTTAAAACTCACCATATACATCTTCCTGCACGTGCTACTTCATTAGGGGAAAKTACATTGACAGATATCTTGATGTGATGTATGCATCCATTTACCTTCTGCAAATAATCTTAAATCAAAGACTAGAGACAGAGCAGTGAGCTTCCTTTGAGCAGAAAAGGTCAGGCAATATTTATAGCAGCTGAAATGAGTGCTCTTTATCTGTTTTATAGCTGCATTATTAGAAAATCAGGAGCTTGCAAAAAACGGTGTGGTTGCAACKGAACCAAATAGGTACAGAGAGTGAGTGATAGCAGGGCACACCAGCAGAGAAGACCTTCTGATGTGATGAAKGGAAATAGGGGCAAATTTTAAAGGCTTACTCTTCTGTCTCTGCTGGCTTTGCAGTTAGCCTCGAGGTACCAGGACCCTGCTGTGCTAAAAGTCCATTAGATCCAGCTCTAAAACCAGTGGAGCGAGTCAGGCACCCTGGAGACTCAGGCAGGTGGGCACTAGAAAACCAGACTAGGRGAAGCTCAGACCTGGCTCATAGCTCAGGCTGTGTGTCTTGCTGAGAAGGCTCAGGCTAGGCAAGACACATCCTATTTCTAGTCCACAATGTGTTTTTAAAGTTRTCAGTGAAATCCTTTGGCCTCCCGTGGCTGAAAGCTGCTTATAGAACTCAGGCCAAATTCTAGAAACAAAATGTGCACTGTACATTAGACCACSCATTTCTGAATGGTTTTGTAGGTTTAAACAGTAACAAAATCTGCATTTTTAGCTCYTCTCACTATAGTCCCCTCAAATACCATTAATTTTTGTATATTACTTAAGCAAAATATCTGAGGCTTATTGGCAGGAAAGTCAAGCCAAGTTAAAAATCTATTGGGAACAATCACTGAATTTGTGCTCCTTTCCTCACGTAAAAGGTAAATTCAGACACTGGCTGCAGCTCTTTGCAAACTCTGTTTGCAGCAAAGAACAAATATTAATGTTTAAAACCATGCTTTGTCTGTCTGCTGAGTTCTGTCACTGATGTTAATCTGTACAAATTGCCAGAGTGGGTAACATTTATTATTTAGGATGAGCAGTACGATGCCAGGCTAAATGGACTTGAGTCTAGCCCATTGCAGCAGCCTTCTGGGAAGCCCCAGTAAAGACAAACTGTTTATGCAGTTTGGYGCTGACATTTCATACAGCGTAAGCCTTACTCGAGTKATGGTGAGGCACAGACCTGCCGTTTGCCTCATTCTCTGTGCACAGCCAATCTTAATCCATTTGTTTTGTTTGGTTGKTTTTTTTCCTGAAGTTTAGGGTGAGGCCAAAAATATCCTCTTCCAGGTATTCCTGGAGCAGCCCAGAAGATTGYTCCTCTGGCAATGCACTACCTCCCGTGGCTGGAGGCTTCATCTGCTCAGCTGGCAGAATGGAGCAGACTATCACACACAGTGTGCCAGCTTAGCTCAAATCAATTTGTTGCTGATTTCAGCTGAGCTGCTGCTTTGTGCTAAATCAGAGACAAGGGCTCCTGTGCTCGAGCCGTGTACCTGCAGCAGAGCATGAACCTGCAGAAGAGAACAACAATAAACAGCTTGGACAAGATCCATACTCAAAACTCCACCGCCTGCTTGCAAAGTGAAGATGTGCACAAACCTCTACGGTGCGGGCACGCAGTATGCTAGAAACAATTCAAGATAGACTATAGTCAACTCCRAATTCCCACAGCTCCACACAAGCTCCAAAAATGCCACGAGCCGCTTGTTCTATCTCAAAACTAAACTGTGAATCCAAAAGCTGCTTCGTTGTGAGAACAATGTGGACGGTCCTGCCTGAGCTTTTGCTCTTGCAGAAAAGAAATCTGCTGAACTAGATAGAAATTCTTTACCATAAACATAATTTTTGTGCCTATATAGATTGTTTTCGTTTGCTTGTAGGTATATAATATATGTATTATACACCTTTTATAACRCTAAGTTTCTGTTGTGAAAGATAAATAGTGTCTCCTAGACATGGAAGAGTTGCCATTCAAGCAGTTAMGTAGACTCTGCTTGGGGAATGGCTTGGCCAGTGGCCTGGTCTCTCTGAGTGTAGTCTCCTTCCATAAGAAGAGGACAGTGAAGGCCCCTTCTTTTCTACCTTTTTTTCCTTTCTTTGCTTCTGCCAGATAGCTTGGGGTCTGTTCCTTATCACAATATTTTGCAAGCACCCTCTATTAGTGTAGTTTGTTGTGGCCATGTTTTGAACAGAGGCTGAGGGGTTGTTGGCTTTTCTTTATCTGTTTTCAGATTCATTTCAGATCTGCTGTGCAAGCTGCGTGCCACCTTTTGTGTGTTTTTAGAAAAGGAAATGAGGTAAATAAAATGCAGAAAGCTGCAGAAAAATGATGTAATTCTCTCGAACTGCCAAAACACACAAACTATAGTTATGAAATACAATATCAGATCTCAACTCTGAGACACATTTAGAAAGGGCAATTTCTGGATGCAGCTTCCAGTTCAAGATCCAAATTCAGTAAGTACACCCATATATGCTCAAACTCAACCATCAGCAGGGCTTCTAGCGGACCAGTGAACTCCCAGAGCTGGCAGTCTGCACAGGCCAGGCAAATTTATGGAGCCCTGTGGTCTGCAGTATCTTCATCGTTGCCCCACCACAGAGATCCTTTTGGGTTTGGGTGTAGGTCCCTGTGTATTGTCCAGAATAAGTGACCATTTCCTGATTATCTCATTTCAAACTGGTTCACTTAACACTACTGTTAAAGGAGAAAGGGGATGTGTTCAGCATTAGTAATCATATATGAGAGAAACTGCCTGCCTTAGCATTAGTGCTTGTAATTTTCTCTTTTCTATGCATACAAGTGCCTGATTAAGCCAATTTTGGACAGTTCAGTCAAAAGCAGTTAAGAAAGCAGTCACCCAAACCGTTACCCGAAGGCAGCTCTTTGCAGACTACCCCAAGTTCAAGGACCTAAGATGAACATGAGCAAAGCTCAGGTTCAGTTACCGTTCTCCCCACATTTCCATTTTTGGGGGTTTGTAATCACTTATTTGACCTCCTCTGCCATGTCTATGTTGACTATATAGAACATAAGTGCTATAGGTAAGATAGAATCCTCTACAGACTTAACAGAACAGATGAGCTCAGAGACTGTAGACAGAGTACCCAGCAAGAATTTATCAAATTCTAGCTTTGGATTCTCCTAATCTTTCTAGTATTTCTATATAAGAGGTAGTTCTGTAGGCTAGCACAGGGCAAGATGTATGAGACTGATTCTGAAAATGCTCTCAGAGATTTTCCTCTTATTTACACTCAGTAATMAGGGCACGAAATAAGCCGGAGATGCATGTTATCATTAAGACTCAGTTCTTGCAGAAAAGGTGGTTATTCTAGTGGTTGATAGCACAATCTACTGGGCTTTTCTTGTATTTCATGTCCTGGCTAATTATTAACCAAACYGATTGTTGCTTCCATAGAAATAAAGGCAATGTTAAATTACAAGAGCCTGCAGGAGCTCATTACAGCTATTTATGCTGACTACCTTGCACTTCCCATGACATAATTTCATCCAGTGATTATTATATCAATTCATAGCCTCTGCATAACTTCTGCTGAGAGTCTTTCCAAAAGACTCATGCTCTCATGTTTCATGGTTTTTGAAGACATATTTAGAAAACACAGTTCAATCATCTTCCCSCTTTCTTCCTGAAGGCACATCGACCCCTAAAGATTAAATTAAGCTTTGGAWCCCCAATATTTCAGAATATTATCCAAACAGAATTTAGGCCTCCAAGAACTGAGGGATCACTACTCCTGGATGGCCTCAGAAGTGGGAGAAAGGTAGACCATGGTTTGCAGGAGGCTCAGCACTCATGCATGACAAGCAAGGACAACCAGCACGCGCATGCCCTGCATTAGTGCCACATTTGCAGGATCCCCTTGTGCCTGTTCCAGCTGCTTGCCAGATACAGTGTAAGCCTCAGTTCTACCACAAAATAAATGCTCTTAGCAGCTTAAAACTTGTAATTTCTCTCTTTCTGAGGAATACTTTTTGACTGAGCCCTGTGCTTGGTACTGTGTCCAAGCCTGTTCTCCACCACTTTGGTGTCCTGTGACTTGTTTGCTCATGAGACAAGGCTGCCAAGCTTATTTCTGATGCACCAAGAAAAGGACTGCTTTAGTTTTACACTTAATTCAATCTTCATACACCAGAACTTGAGGCTAATTTGCTTTTATCTCTGAGCCCATATGACAGCCATAAACCAGAAGCACAGCTACTCTGTGAATAGCCAGGCGCATCTCAATGGCTACATACAGACTTGATGTGAGGATTTTTTGTTTTGCATTTCTACCAACCAACCTACAGAGACACATTAAGATGGAAAATAGCATGACACTAGAGATATTTATCTGGCTAAAAATACTACAAGAGGGTTAACAGACATAATTTGGACAGACAAGCTCCTATTTGTGGCATCAGAAGAACTGAAACTGTTTCAAAGGGTACATTTTTGTGGTGGTGGTGACAAGGAGGAATAATGACATTTAGGCCATGATATTTTCTCCATGCCTTCACTAATGTAGCCTAGATCAGACTCTGACCTTGAGCACTCTGAAATTAACTTGTTGACCTTCTATTAGTGCTCTTAGCCTTCAGAGTGCTCTTCGTGTGTTCTCTGTAATGACATCTGGTGAATGAGTGAACTATGCAATTACATTTATGGACAGTGTTAGCCTATATATCAGGAGACGGAACCTACAAACATGTCCATCATGAGGCTCTCTGTGATTCAAAGGAGAAGGTCATGTAGCTCTGTGAAGTTAAATCAATATATTAAGTGTTCTCAAAAATCTGTTAAGAATGATGATTTCAAAGCTGATTTTCTAAGCCACAGTGTAGCAATAYGATTACATGATTCAAACTCGATGAATATAACCCACACAACCTTAGTCAAAATACTTTATTTCAAAACTACCGCTAAAAATGAAGCTGCATGATAAGTCAGACATCATGATGTCTTCAAACATTGCATCAGCAAAACACTCAAATCCTAAACTCTACGTCATAATGACAAAAGTGGTCCAGAAGGYTGAAAAATTTTCTAACCTAGCAGGTTAGGAATATATGTTCCATGGAGGAATTACAGTTGATCTCACTGGGAACAAAGAGACTATCAGGGAGCAGGAAGGTCTAGCTGCTCCCTCAGGGAAGAAGAGGCAAGGGCAGTAACTTGGCCAGCAGTGCAGAGGCTGCACTTTCCAAGGCCCCTTTCCAGGTAACACAGAGTTGGTGGCCTGTTTCAACCAGGAGTTCAAAACCTCAAAGTAACTTCTAGATGAGGAGGGAGGTCTTCAGAGATTATGGTCAATATTATCAAGGTTTATGGTTGGGTAGAGCTGAGCTAAAGGTCAGTAAAGAGTTGACTGAAGGTAGTGCAACTGTTCACACAGACTGAGGGCTTTAGAATCAGGCTACTCGAGTCTGACGATGCACAGTTTTTATCGCTCCTTGCAAGTGATAAACAAGAGTTGGTAGAATTTATAAGAAGAAGAAAGATTGAGGTGCAGTCCCAAATTCAGAAGATTTTTATATCCAGAAGAGCAGCATTTGCACCTGTTTATGTGGTAGAAATGGATAAAATAAAACTCTGATTAAACAAAAAGACTATGCATTCAGAAATTATCTACGAGCACAAGCKCTATCAAAATCCAGAGTAACTGGGCTCCTACAGATGCTTTTGAAAATCCCATCCTGCTCGTTTAGAAAAGACATCCAGTTATTGAAGAACCGGTCTGTGAAGGCATCTCACAGCAGCAAGCCTTTAATTACCACATAGTAATCACCACAGTGATTAAATAGTCTTTAAGTCTATGATAGTTTCCCTCTAAACTTCTCTATCTGTATCAAGCCCGTAGAGAACTTAGTTCAAAAGACAAAGAGTGCAGTGTCAACTCACTGCCCTTTGTATCAGAGGCATAGATGTATTAAACAGTTTAAATCAGCTTTCTTTCTTATGCATACTTAACATGCTACAGCTTAGAACAAGATGATGATTTCATGGGAAAGGATTAGAACAGTTTGGGTCCCGTTTAATGAATGCCTTCTTAGATTTACATTTTCTGCTTTCTTAAACTACAATGGATTCCCAACTCTGGGGTTCTTCACATGTAGCCATTTACTTAAATTGCTGACTGCCACCTGTAGGGTTTTTATTGTTAATAATCATACACTTTCCAGACATAGAAATCATACAATTTTAATCTTAGCTGTGAGATCATTTGTACTCACTGAAGCAAGCAGATAATCCGCAAKAGCCTATGCTTAAAATTGTAGTTAAAGTCAGTGCAACCAATGCAGATGGCTCTACATCAAGAATAATCTCTATGTGGGTTTCATCCATTGCCACAACAGCACAGAAACAGAGCATTCACACTTTTAGGAGCCCATGGGCCACATGAGGTTAAAAGAGGTATAAATAAATAAATAAATAAATACAATAAATACAATAAATTAGATACTCAGTCTGCCAGCAAATTAAGCCAAGAGGAGTATTAAGTTGTTTGGGTTCCCATTTAAAAACAAATAAATAGAATCTCCTAGTCAATCTGCTTAATGTCAGTTAGACACTAAGCAGATAAGCAATGACTTAAACACATGAGGAAGATTTCTTCATATGATGCAGAGGTCATGTCATACTTGGAAGATGACAAGCGAATTCTTTAATTTCTTATATTTCCACAGGCCAGAGATGTATGTGCTAGATGAGTCGGGTGTTATTTTATTTTATTTTATTTTATTTTATTTTATTTTATTTTATTTTATTTTATTTTATTTTATTTTATTTTATTTTATTTTATTTTTCTATTTGGGATGATGCTGGTGCATTCTGAAATGAGAAGGTGCTGTAAACATTTCCACAAAGGCACACCATTTAAGGCAAGAGGGAAAAGCTGAATGCTGGATGTACTCAGCTGGTCATTCAGCACTGCTCATGCCCGGGAAACCGTTCTTCACAGCTCCTTGAATTTCACATCCTCAGTGAAATCCTGAGTGCCAGGAGAACCAAAATGCAAAACTGTTAAGCGCCAAAACCACCATGCAGTTTTGATGCATTGTGTTTTATGGAGTTGATTTATTTCTCCATTTCCTACAGAGTTATTGAGCTTAAATTGGCTTGTGCAGTTGTGCTTCCCCAGCTGCCTAGCAGGTTCTACAGGAGGTGATTTTTCATGTTGTGTTGGGATGTCACGCACCTCCCCTGCACCTGCACCCATCCTGCCTTAACCCCTGCTGTCCCAGGGGGCTCCTGCTCCTGATTCCTTCCAGGACAAGGCATCTCCTGCCTCTTGCTATGGTAGTCAAAATTAACACATGCAGTACCCTTTCCTCTTTAGTTTTACCCTCCCCTGTCTCCTCTCCCTCCTGAAATTAATAAGCAGTGAGCCTAGAGTGGAAACTTTGTAAAGGTTCTTATGGTTCTGTTTCCTAGGGCACGATCTTTCTCGTTTTGTTACAGAAGCTTTTACTTTTTTTTCATTGCTGTTGACAACTCTATCCATAAAATCAAACCACTGCAAATTTATTGCTCAGTGCAATTTTTCTTTGTTGATGACAGGTGATGATACCCAAAGAAGATATAAAGTACAACTCAGTCCAAATAATGAACTTATTTAAATAGTCTTCGATTCTGATTTAGGARCTCTCCTCACACTTGATGCCAAGGGACACCTCTGCTTCACTGCCAGCTTTACTCCCAGGGTGATCTAATTTTGTATATCCTTTTTTTTTTCCCTTTTTCTGGGATAAATCCAGTTCTCACTAAGGGCTCTCCTAAGCATTGCTAAGGGCCCTCATCGACAGAAACAGAAATCTTACTCAAATACAGAAGAACTACTTAGAAACAGAGCTGTTTAATTTAGAGAAGTGCAGAAGTGCACCTAGAAGAGTAGCTGAAGCATCACACTGCTTGCCTGCAGAAGGACCTCAGTGCTTCCCCAATGGCACTTGTTGGGGTTTCTTCATCACAGACACTAGTTAGATGTCATGTCTTAGTTATTTTTCATGCAAAACACTTGTTTTCAGTTATTAGAAAACTTTTCGTCCTCACATTTCAAATTTTTCTCTCTGAAAGGTGATGACCCAATTATAAAGGTGGCAGAGGTGCTGCGATCCGAGCGTGCAGCTGGTAGCCGTGTGCAGCAGAAGTGGTGCATGATGCCCGGCCTCTCGAGCCGGGCTCCGAGGGCTCTTTGCTGCTCTGTCGTGTGCAGGTGTCAGAGCATCTGCTGAGGAGCGAAGCACCGAGTGCTCCTCTAGCCACAGCCATACTGGGCTCCTGGTGCACTCTCAACAACAGGAGAGGGGGATGAGCAAAGCAAAATTCCCATTCCCCTGGATATGCACCTAGATTAAAAAATGTAAAAACATATTGGACTGTGTTTGAATAGCTTTTGTGTTCCCTGCTGACTGAATGCACTACCAAACGAGTTGCAATAATCATTTGGTAGTGTTTGAACAATCACTATGTAGCACTTGGATAAGAAGTCAACCTATTCTCAGGTGATTTGCAGGCAGAAAGAAATGAATAAATTATTTACTATGATTTTTTTTCCCCAGGTGAATTAACAGCTATTTTGCTGAATATTGAGATGGCTGATTTTTATTTAACAAAATAAATATGATTCAGAATTGATACAACTAGGAAATGTATTCTATGATGAATTGCTTTCATTGAAAATTATGTGATATGTCTTCAATTACCGAGTCTTTGGTGAATGAAGAACTTTTGCTTTWACAGAAGTGCAAACATCATATTTGGCCTCAATGTTGTATTTATGAGCTTAGCAAACCAGGGAGTAATTTTCTTCTCTGTAACAAAAAAACTTGTTCCTGTAAAAATTCAATGATTTTCAACGTCTTGAAGGCAGCAAGGCAATAACAAAGAGCAGGACACCAACTCGTGCAAGGGYGGAAATTTCCATCAGGGAGACAGGATTCCCTGGATGGCCTAGGACATGATTTGTGACTAGCTGAATAAATGCACTGAGAGGCATCGTGAAGGCTCTTGACTTGCATGCCTGAGCAGCTGAAATTGGCCCTTTCTCCTCAGCCTCCCTCTCCACTGTACTTCATACGTGTTTAATCTCAAAGGTCCTCCCGGCTCTGCCCTCTGGCACCGTGACTAAAATGAAATGTTCTGGTTCAGCACCGAGCGGAGCAGGAGGGCCCGGGACAGGGCCTGGAGCGCCAGGGGCTGCGCCGCCGGGAGAGCCTCCCCTGCTGCCACTGCCCCGGCATGAATAACGCATGCACCTAATTAACAGGAGACTCAGATAGATAATTAACATCTGTGAAGGCAGACAGCTTTGCCTCGGGACAACTCCGAAGSAAATCCAGAGCTGAGTGCCATAGTGTGTCGGTGCACGACAAACGCTCGTTTCAAATGATCAAGCCGTCTTTGAGGCYGGAGTTATTGCTTCTCAGGTGCTTTAAGTAGGTCTTATTGTGCATGGATATTTCTTTCACCAGCAGAGGCCAGTGGGATTTTTTTTAACATAGGTTCCTAGACTCCAGTGCTGTTGAGGTGGCAGAAACCTCTTCATTTCTTTCTGTTATTGATTGTGACAAAAGACACTGAACAAATGGCTATTTCTGCCTATGGGACGTCTGCCCACGCTAATGCACATCCCTCCTGCCCAAGGCAAACACTGAGCGAGGGAAGGCAATTAAAGGGCACATTGCACCATGCGGAGGTACGAGCTAAGTGTTTGCCTTAACCAAACAAACGGCTCGCTAGCACGACCCTGGAATGCCGACCGAAGGCTGCAAAGCGTTAAGGTCACGTTATAGTTTAAATGGAGAAATTCCTTCCCCGCTGCACAGAGCCAGTGGGTTTTGCTCATGTCAAACAGTAACCGGSGGGTAAAGCTGCGATTGCTGCTGAAAAGCCCAGTCCAGGTTCTCAGCAGCCACCTCAGCATATTGTTGGTCTCTCGCTCTTACACAYCTGACTGCCTTGGCAGATGGGGCCTTAAACACTTATGACTTTTATGGTGTCACGCTTCACTGAGAAATTTAAATAAATTACAACCTGGTAAGACAGAGAATGTTTAGTTTTGATGTTAGATATCATTAAATTATGTCCTTAAATCTTTATTAATCAAAACAGATACCCCGCTTGTCGGTAGCGGGTGCAGCAGATGAGGAATGTCAGTGCTGGGGATTCAGCCCTGCATTGCACGACTTATCCTCATATTGCCTGGGCTCTGCATGTGCATGAGGGGTCTTCATGTAGCAGAATAAGACTGATATGAAGCTGGGTTTACGTGCTCGGCATCAGCATAGCTAATGAGGACCTACTGATTCRGCAATTTATCATTTACTTGGCCCTGGGCGAGCTGAACCCAAACAAACTGGGAACTTTCTGACTGCAAGGACCTGCCCTTGGCTTAGCAAACAGGCAGCCTAGAAAACAAGTAAAGGGACAGTACTATGTTCAGCACAGAATATCTTCAAAGATTAATGTTGTTCAAAACCACATTTTGTCTTGGCRTTATGGCCTGAATAGACCAATCTTTCTGGAGATGCCTGTCAGGGTGCAGCTGGGAGAGTCTCTACTCRCCAGACACTGATGGAAGCAGGTGGGGATGTGGCTCGTGCTGCAAGCTCTTCCCCAGAGGCAGGGGGGCTCTGGCACCRCTGGGAAGATCATCCCGGGGCTCTGCCAGCTGCTCTGAACAGAGCTGCAGGATGGAGGACGAGCTCCAGAGGCCCAGACACAATGGCCAGACCCTCCAAAAGGGTGAAGTGACACACTGATGCCTTTGGCAAAGGCAGGGCTCCGGGTTTCCAAATCCACAAGGTGGTAAATGAGAGCAGGGCTGGCTAACTGGCACTTGCCAAGAGCCAGACATGGCTTGGAGTGTAGACCCTACAGCTGTGAAAGGGAGAGCTGCCTTTCAGATCCCCTCAGGGTCCACTAAAATGCACAGATTTCCTCAAAGGCAGCAGGATGCAGCACTCGGCTGGGCTCATTTGTCATTTCTCATTTGTCTAAAAGCCGGGGCTACCTACACCAGGGATAGGACTGACCATGTGAACTGCAGAAGATCACACAGCCTCTGAGCCCTGCTGGAGCCAGCAGGAGTGATAAACAAGACTCCTAAATCTTAACTACACAGCAGCACTACTGAAGTACAATTGGATTTTGCATGCTCTGTGATCATATAAGGCAGCAAAGTTCATTTTCATTAGTTTGCAAATGGCTTATATTATAAGATCAGGCAAATAGATTCAGCATACTGAATACTTGGAATATTCGCATATTTAGGTAATGACAATGTTTTTTTATGCCGTAGTTTTGCTTGTAGTCATAAATCCGTAACTTTTCAAGGCTTTATTTTCCCCCAAAACGTGACGTGCTTCATTTTTTTCCAAGTTATGAGCATGCATCYGTAATTCATTAAGTAACCCTACCAACACATTCCCCATCTCATAATCACTATCTCTGTAAGACCTTTTTGGTCTAATGACTGCAACATATTTAAGAAATCATTAATGGAGATTGCATTATTGAGAGAGGAGCTCTGTAATCAGTCCAAAGACTGCTTAGAAGTCAGGTTGTTGGAATCTGCTAAGTTTGGAGAGGGAAAATTGTCAGGAAGCTCAGAGTCRAGTCATGGGTCCTTGAGTGCCAGCGGGATGCATTAAGACATYGCTCCATGTTGTGGGGTGTAATAGGCATGATGGGCTAGTAGATGGGCAGAGGGATGCATACCACTTCTGATGTTTGATATCTCCAGAAAGAACCTGGTCCTGTGCTGAGGTAATTTTCAGAGCTAGTCTCAATAGCACAGATTTTCCCTATTGCATTTTTATATGCTTTGCCTTGCTCAACATTAAATGCACAAGAAAACATAGGTTTTCATTGGCCCATGTAGCTTTAATTTTCTCTGCTTTTCTAAAGCTAATCATCAACACTTTAGTACTACAGAAATAAACTTTATTGGTGTTCTGATAAATGATACTAGTGATGGAGAAAAAGCCGTCCATTCTAATTCACAGACAGTCCCTGTTTCACTCAAATTTTATTACTTTTACAGCATTCCATCTTCATCTCAAATCATTTAGTGGCAATTTAATCAATACGTCAACATCTTGCACAATTCCTTCCACTTAATGAATAGCTTGCATCAGAAGCGGTTACTATGTTGTGTTCTGAGAATCAAGCAAATAATTAAATCAAAGACCCAATGATGGAAAAATTTCTGAAAGAACCATGTTGTTTTGCCCATGATTTATCTGCATTTTCTGGCTTCAGTTTGTATGTGACACTGAACTTTTAATAATCTTTCAAATCTTTTCCAGACATTAATTCCCAGAGCACCACAAAGGGGAAGGGTGAACATTACAGCTGTTTCTCAGAGCACATAAACTGAGCAGAGATGAAGGTCAGCATTTTCCAGCATCGTCACTATTTTTGATTTCTTCATTTTAAGACAGTAGAATCTTATTTACAAAAGTGATGAACACATTTAATTCCATCTGAAACCAACAGAAACTGTGGCTGTTCATTACGGTAGAAATTAAAGATGTAACTGGTTCAGTATCTAAAATCAACAAATTATTTAAAAAAAAAATAACATGTCTAGGCGCCGTCTCTAAGGTGAAATCAGCCCTGGACGCCAAAAAAAGCCCATAAAAAACATATTCTGGCAGAGTGATTTAACAATGAAAAAAGTCAAAGCAGCACCTTAGCAAGAAAGATATTGGTCATTATGAGTTATACAGTACCTCCATACCTGCCTCCAGTAACACATATTTCTAAATGCTCCAGATCACTTACAGGACTGCAGCTCATGCTACATTTAAAAGAGGGATGGAAAAGCAGCGCAGATTAGTCTTTCACTTGGACACCGTGAAACTKCCACTGACTTAATGAAATTGCCATATTTCCATGGACTTCAAAGGAAGATGGGCTGGGGCCAGCTGTCTAGTTACCATCAATTTACAATAATCCCATTCTTCCTATTATCAGATTTTCTCTTGTGTTTTCAGAAATGACCAAGAATTCTTTTGAGATCAGGTCACTTGCTTGAAGCAATTTCCTTTGGCATTTTAGTCCATTTTTCTTTTCAGCCTCAAGGAACAGGCGGACAGAGAGCAGCGGTATTTTCTGCTGTACGATACAGGTTTTAACCTATCAGATTATGCATCATAAGAAACCTTAGCAATAACCCTACCAAGTGATGTGCAGACAACCTCCAGCTGTGATGGCATGTGCTATATTTTAATTGTTTTCTGCTTTGACATATTATATATAGTAAGACACTGCCTGTCGCAAAAGGCACTGATATTGCCATAATGTGCTTAAATTGCTTTATGAAAACGACACGGCTCCTGGGGCAGGGGGTGATCTGTTGGTATATTTGGTTCTCTGCTTTTGACAGGTCTTTTTTTGGACTTCTTTTGTCTAATTTTACATTTCTCATTTAATTCTGTCAGCGCAGAAGTGGGAACGGCATGTGTTAGCCTATTGCCTTGGGCTTCTTCACCACCAACGATCATCTCTCACGCAGCATCAGATGGCACAGATGCTGCTCTGCTGCTGATGGGAGTTTTTGGCAGCTGAACGTTTTTCAGCGAAAAGCTTTGCTTTCTCGGAACATTTTGATGAAAGTTCGGAAGCTGGAATTGAGTTGATAAAAATAGTCTGTCAAAATGGGGGTTTTACCTGAAGAAAACTCGCAGCAGCTTTCCCACCGACCTGCACTTTCTCCAAGGAGAACCTGCGGATCCTTCAAGCTTCTCCTGGGGTCAAGTCACAACCTGCAGGGATGTAGCAGAGTACAGGATTTGCAGCTGCTTGGGTGCCACGTCAAGCCAGTGCTTCTGCAAGGCATGCCAGGGCACCGCTCAGCATCGAGTGAAAGCAGCAGAGTGACTGACAGCACGGAAATGGCGTTTTCAGTTTACAAGATTATTTTCAAGCTTGTCAAATGAAACCAACAATACAGGAAGGATTACAAAAAGCTGTAACGTTGAGATTTATAACCCAAAAGATTATGTATGACCAAACCGTTTTGAATATGTATTATTCATCGCTACTACATTATTCTAACTTCCTGGCTTTTGGGCAAGTTCTACATGTAAAGTGCTAGAGTAGAAGAGGATTTTATTCTTCCCGAGCTTTGCTATGTGAAGATAGTATCATTTGAAGGAATTCTGTATAATAAGACAACCCAGATGAAAAATGAGCAAACTTGTCAGGATGGAGTCAGTGCATTGCTTTCTATACGAAAAGCAGTCGCATAGTTATTTTTAAAGTAAATTGCCCTTGTTTCTCACAATGAGGCATTTTTGACATTTGTGTTGACAGGTTTCCGATTAAATGTGAATATTTTGGTGGCACTTGAGGGTAAACCAAGCCAGGTGTGCGTTTGAGGGGGCGCGTAGCTCTAATTTCTGCTAACGTGCATTGTCCTTTTTCCCTCTGGGCATCAGAGCAGAGGAAATCCATTAGTTTTTTGCGTGCAGTAAGCCTCCCTTCCAAACAGCAGCTCTTGATGCTGCCAGAGGCAGTTCATAATGTGCATCGTAGGTATGAAGCAAAAAGGTTATCTGCTTTGACCGTAATCTTTTCATTGCACAAAAGCAGATCCTTAACCACTTTGTGGGGAGTTTCAGTGCAGCAAAAGCCTTCCTCTTGGCTGGAGGGCCTGAGCTCCCACGAGGAGCCCTTGAGAAAATCTCCTTTCTGCTCTTATGGAGCAGCATTTGATGCCAGAGGGAAATCTGAGCCAAGGATTTGAACAGCAGGAGAATAACAGTAGATGAGGAAGGGCAGCAATAAGATCGAGCGTGTCTATAGGTTTTTCTCTCAGAGAACCAAACTGAGTTTGACCTCAAATTTGTAGTTCTTGGGAAGAAGTGAACCAAAGAAGACTGGTGATATACAAGCTGCAGAAACCCTCACATTTGCCTCATTTTCACCTCTCTGGTGACAGAGAGGTCTCTGCCTGTCTCTGGGACAGGCAGACGCTCTGAGAGTCACATAGGAAAGATATAGGTATAAACTCTCTTACCTAATCAGAGAAGTCCTGGTTTGTTATTGTCACTAGTTGTACAGGAGATCTCAGAAATTTCTTTTTCTTCTAGGGGTGTGATTTCAGCCCTTTTTAATACTGGAGGGATGCATTAAGGATTTGACTTTCCAAACATAGTTTGGGACTTAAAATATGGTCTTATGAAGCACTTATTTCTGATTTAGAAAGGGCCCCTTAAAACGCTGGGTGGAACCACAGAGTGTTTTTCCTTCAGGTTCATCTGCCAAGATGAATCAGGCACCAGCTAGAGGCTGGCCCAGTGGGAACTGGTATTGCTCTAGAAACTCAATTTCCCTCCTGAACTGAAGGATGGAGGATGTTCCAAGCCTGTGTTGGTCAGTTCTGCTATTAACAAGAAATCTGTGAAATGCTGGAGGAGAAAGCAGCATCAAATGTAACTATTAGACATTGCCTACCTCGCTTGCAGAGGTCCTGGGACTCATGCTCACTTGGGCTCAATGTCTTGGCCCTTGTCTCCCAGGGACAGGAGACTCTTGAGGCTGGAGCTGTTGTGGTGGCCAGGACGGGATGTAGGACGGAGCCTTTATATCCTGGCATCGACCCTTGAACAGAGCCGGGATCCCTTCTGCTTTCCTGCTAGGTGCTGGGAACTCCCCCAAAAGCACACAGGAATAAGTAATTTATTACTTCTTTTAAAGTTTGGCCCTTTTCTGCTATGATATATCTGTCAGCCCTTCTTAAGGACTTCATCAGTCCTTCAGACTCCAGCAAAGCTTTTTGTGCACTCTACGAAACCACAAATCCTGTAACAGTTAATGACTGCACATGTTTTAGACCCTAAGAAAGAAATGTACAGAACCTAAAATTTCAGGGTAAATAAATAATTTACTCACCCACATTTCTCATTCCTTCTTGAAGACAACTGCTCATTTTCCCTTTTGGTGCTGGCTTACAGATAACATCCTGTTCTAGCAAAAGKCAGAAAGAAATATTGCTGAGGGAAATGAGTGGGCACTTTCAGTCCWAAAGAGACTGAAGCTCTTACTGTGGTTAAAAGAAGTGGTGCTGCAAAGARAAGACAAGCCCAGATCTCACCTCACCTTTTATACTACTATTAAGTGGCATAGAACAGCTACATTTATCCATAGGGAATTTTAAAACAAGCTAATTATTACCTACAGAACCGGAGAAGCGAAAGAGAAATAAGGTGAGAATAAACTAAAGAAAGGAGCACAGCAACACATATGTTGCTGGTTATAGTTAATTTATAGCTTTAAACTGTATTTTCATTTTATAAAACTTCCATCTGATTTATTTTACTGTGTCAGATCTTTTTTTTCCCAAGCAACTCTACTTTATCAATGCTGTGTGAGGTAATACAAGTTCTTTTGGCAGGGCTACGCTGTGATGAAATAACAAACATTGCATTATGAGCCCCAGTAATGGAGGAAAAACATCTTTCTATTGTGCAAGCAGACAGCAATATAACCCAGAATTGTCCCTTAGGAACAAATCTCATTCTTACAACAAAAAGTGTTGTGAAAGTCTTTGTTCTGATCCCTCGGGATTTCACGAATAGTCGCACAATCTATGTAGATCAGCTCTTCCTTCTGGTAAACAGACTTGGCTTTTCTGTGAAAGTTGGCATAATAAAAATGTTAAGAGGTGGTTTTGAAGAGCCAGAGGAATACAAATGGTGTCTCTTTTTCTGTGAAGCAAGTACAGGTCTGAACCATCCTCACAAGCACCAGCTGCCCGGCTGAATACCATGACAGTCTCTAATTGACTTCAGCTAGACCCAGAGGAGTCTGGGCAAGCCTCTAAATACCTATGTAGATTTAGCAAATTTATATTCTCAGGTTGCTCTGTCCTTTTATGAATTTTCACATGGGCTCTTAGTGTCCCAGCTACCTTTTGCTGCGATAAATACCAGCATCTTGTACATTTGGAAGCTTTTGCTGCAGTAATACTTGGCACATATTGAATGTTCCCTGTGTGGTTAAGTCATTTCTCTTCCTAGGTRGAGAACAGCAGGGATGTTACTGATGATGCCTGTAATTGATTCATGGAATTTAGCTGTGAGCTTTACATTTGTTCCACGTAAAGTGCCTACTTGTGACCACTGCTGGAATCACGGGAGCTGTGTATGTCCCCCATGGGGAAACCGTGCCTTTGGACTGGTGCTTCCCTAAGGTATTTATTACACAGCTGGACAAGCAGGAGCCTGATGGACATAAAACYGAGCAAGCAGCAATGCTGCATTGTAATAATCCAAAGCCACTGCCCGCTAATCCTTAGCAAAGCAACCTCTGGTTGTATTATACTTTTTCAAATGAGACAGAAAACATGATTTATTTCAATGGGTTTCTCATAACAATGAACTATACCTAACAAATATTTTAATATATTAAATTTCYCTGAATGTGTTTAAATCCAACCAAAAACCTCTATTCGGGGCAAAACAGCAGGAGATAAAGGGAGAATGAAAACGGCAGGATTTYTATTTTCATTCTAGCTACATTAATCTCAGATGTCAAGTTGCTGAACTTCCCCTTTGTGCGTGRGCCTTGCTGGTGACTGCCATTCCTGCCACCTTCTTAGTGCTGCCTCTCCAGGGTCATTAGCATTCCCCTCCCGCCTCGGCACCAAAGGGGAGCTGTAATTAAAATTCACTGTGACGGTGCATGTCAAACGCAGAGGGTCCCTCTTACACAAAACCTTTGCTAAGCTCCTCTTCATTTTGTGGTCGCATCCATCATGTGTGTTGCTTTCTAAGAACRGATTAGCAGGAGGGGCTCGGGCTTTTGTGATATGCTGTGCCAGATTTATTTAGCTCTTTCGTGCCCATTAAATATCCTAGGCTTATTGGTTGTCTCTTGCTTATAAAAACAAAGCAAATAATCCATTAATTATTTTACTGCAGAGCCTGGATGTACTAAGCATGACAGAGTGCAGGCCGCTCTTCAGCAGCTCACCACTATGGGAGCCTCTCAGGAGCCGGAGCAGAAACTCTCAGGACCATTTTGAGGGAACTAATTCAGAGCTGAGCTTCTTCAGGTGCAATTTCTCTCCCTGTTTTGGGCAGATGACCAAAAAAATGTGAACCATAGGGTAACATTTCAGCTAGGAGGCCTCAAAATGAAGCTTGCCTTGCAAGGAATGCTCAATAAAGACGGATGAGGAATCCTGCAGGACAGGCAGGTCATTGACATGACAGGAAGAGAAGGGCTGGGGGAGGCCCCATGTCACCAGCTCTGCTCCTTGCCGACCCTCCTGGTCAGGAAAAGGCCTGGAGGAGACACTCAGTTTCTGATCTGTGCATGTTCCCATGGCACACCTTCTTCTAGGAGGAACAAGCACAAGAATTGATGATAACTCTCCGTAGAAAAAAAGGGGTAGGTGCCATCAAAACGCTTGCCCTGTTCCTGCAGCCTCTGGGAGAAAGGAGCACTTGTGCTTGAGCTTCTCATTTTGCTTGGGAACTACTTATTTTAATTTTTGAGTCATTAACGTGCAGTTAAGATTCTTATCATGCCCCAGGACTTGCGCTCTGCCTTGGAGCTCTCTCTGCTGCAGTCACTGATTGCCCCAGTCTTGCTGTGAAAGTCGTGGCACAAAGTGATGTTACCCCTGCAGGCACATGGCTTTCAGGTGGGAGAAAATTTACGGATCCTGGAATAAATACCAGCAAAAGAACACGGCAAGCATTAAAAAAAAAAAAAAAACAACAAAAAAACCAAAAAAAAAACAAACAAACAAAAAAACCACCTCCTTAGGCAACCCCAATCTCATATAGAGAGCAAAATGCCTAGTGGGGTGAGGAAGAAGGACTTCAGGGTGTAGCAGCTCAAGCCCCATCACTGCAGACGTGGCCCTCACCTCATTGGGGCAGATTAACACTGCTGAGACAGARACAGAATGATCAAGACCAGAGAGGCCCTGGAAGCTAGAGAGATGTTGATCTAATGGTGTGATCATGCAGGTAATGAGAACAAGCTGGGCCTCTGCCTGGAGTATTTYAGTGCCCAGGCAGGGATGGGGGCTGTTGCTGGCTGTCCTGGTTAATGTGAGCAGAGGGGCTCTCAGGAGGGTGGCTCTGGCAGCATCATATCGAGCTCCCTGTCCTGTCCTTGAAGGGGCAGGTGAGTTAGGAGAGAGGAGCCAGCTGGGCTCCTACCTCTGCTCTTCAGGAGGTGCTGGGAAGAGAGCCAGGCCCCTAGCAGCATGGGGACTGCTGGCTTAAATGTGAAAAGGAGCTTAAGAAGGAAGTGCTGGTGCTTCCTGTTCCCCAGCTTTTGAGCCTCTTAGGATGCAGAGGAGTTTTGCCATGTAGTCTCACTTCTGAGATGTGCAAGTGCTTTGGTAGCTGGAATCACTGTATGCAGAGTGAGCCCTGCTGTGGGTTTCCTCTTGTCCTTCCTGTTTGGCTCTGGATTGTTCTGGAAGCGATAAGAACAAATCCATGGGTTTGTTGATAGGGGCTTTAGTGCTCCCTCTGGGCATTCTCTGAGCAGGCTCTGCACTTCTGTGTGTTTGGATGTGCCCTCCTGCYTGGGCTACAGGGGAGGTGGTGGGTGCTCTGTAGAGCCAATACCGGCTGTGTTTCCTTTGCTCTGGGGGGCATTCCTGTGGCTTTTCCAGAGTGTGTCTGGGTACTTCATGTGTCACAACCACTGTCAGCCTCTGCCCTTCAGCTGCTCACCTTCTCTCCACGCCTTTCATCGCCAAGACTACAGTGCCTTGTCCCTCACAACTTGTCCTGTTTCTTTGCAGGTGGCCTCGTTCAAASCTTCCCCATCTTCTCTGGTCAATGATCCTCTGTCCAGAGAGGAGCACGTTGGAGTGTCCAAGGTGGGTGCCTAGCCCTTGTTGAGGGCTTCCTCTTTGAACAGAAGAAATAACGTCAGCTCTCCTCAGTGCTTCTCATAGTGTGATCAAGTATCACTCTGCAGGCACTAAAGCTCAATATCAGCTGCACCAAACTTGTATGTTTTACTTATCTTGGCTTGAAAATAAGTGCGTGCACACTCTTGTGTTCTGAATAGAGTAATACATGCCAGCTGTTTTTAAAAATCTAGCTGAGTTTAGACATGATTAAGATATAAGCCAAATTCAGGAAATTACCTTGCTAGCAGCTCACTGAATATTTCCATATATGGTGCTTATTACTGTTATTACAAATGAATTCATGGGAAATGTAATTAAGTTCTCAAAAAGAAACAAATGTTGTTATCTGTTAAGTGTACTGGACAAGTTTACTTTTGGCATATTTCCTCGTCACATAAAGGTTTTCAGTACATTATTTTTCTCTGAGTAATCTTGTTACTAAATTAAGCCTTAGGGTCAACATCCACTCATTATGTACCATATAAAATATTGATAACTTCAGTGTGTTGCACCTGTGGCCAAGGACACTTTAAATATTTAAGACCCTGTTCTCAAATAACACTTGCATAAATATTACCTTTATTTTCCCTGTGTAATTATTCCATATTTTGGAATGTATATGTCCAAATGTATTTATCCAGCATCTGTGCTGGGAAGCTGAAGATCCTTCCCCTGTCCATGCTTAGCTACCCCAACAGGTGGTGTAACACAATGACTAAATGATTAAGTAATGGCACATATTGGTGGCAGATGAAGCCTACTGGCTCACTTTGATCCAGCAGCTCTTCAAGCTACAAGGAATTATGCGGGAGGGCAGGGATATATCTTGATAAAGTACCATATTTTCTCTGCTTGTTTAGCAAGGAGGGCACGTAGCAGTWAACTTAGACGAGCTATATATTGGGCAAAAGAGCATTAAAATGTGAGTAAAAGTGACTTATCTTCTGTCTTGCGCTCCCTGGAATGGTGTTTGAGCTTGTAATCTCTTTGGAGAGGGCAAGAGGTGAATCTGATTTGGAAGTGGATCAAAATAATACTCTGTGTGGAAAACACTCTTCCGAAAACCCGTTATGGGCCAGCAACTATCTGTATATTCRATCAATGCGGACTAAAGCTCTGGTCCTGAAAGGTCCCTTATGCAGGGAAAGGAGCTTGCTGCCCTCAGGTGAACCCAGCACTCGTGTATGGCTGAAGTCTCTCAGATCTCTTTGGGCTGGGAGGGAATTCAGTAAAAACATGTATTTGTGGTCAAGTTTGTGTTCTTGATAGTTCTGTTACTGCCTGCAAATGTGGAGTTGTTGTTATTATTAGTGTTTATGCTAGGGGGAGAGGCTTGTGATTAGACTAAATACCATTAATGCTGCCTCTAATGGGGTTAAAAGCATCTTGGAACTGATGCAGGAATCACCTGCTTGGTAAGCAGTCCTACTCCATCCCTGCTGTGGCATCCATCCCTTTCCAGGRGCCCTGAGGCTGGGGAGTGCTGTGTCTGTTCTTATAAAATAGGTTCTTTAGGAGCCTTATCCCCAAAATCTTGACTTTTCTTAAGCCCTCCTACTCCAGCCAACGGGTACAGTGTGCTGATGGAGAGCACCAGAAGGAAGGACAGGGCTGTTTGCAGGGGTCCTGCCACCTCTGCAGGGCATCCTAGCAGCACCACGGAAAGAGCTGAGGGAAAATCACCAAACTGCCAGGGACGGAGCTTGCTCTGCCTCTGCCTGGAGCTTGTGYCTTCCCTGGGAGCTGGAAATGCCACGGGGTGGCAGCAACCCCTCTGTTTGATACCGACACGACAAGTTTTGCTGTAAGAGCCTGGGGCAATGCAGGAGCTTTGGAGTAACCTCCTCATGAGCCTTTGCAGCCCTCCTGGGATAGAATTACTCCTGGTACTCACCCTGGCTTGTTAAATGCAGCCTAGGTGATGGCATCGAATAGGCTACTGGCCTTAAAGTATCATTTGGGAGATCCTTTTAAGGATGCTGGATAACAAGGCKGAACTTGGAGTTATGCTATAAGAAGTGGGGCTTGCTGACTGTTGGCAAGGTAAGTGAGGCTGCTCTTAGGGTTTCAGTGACAGTTACTGATTTCCAGTAGACGTTCAAAGGCTTCATCTTGTTAGTCCTTCTGAAACAGCCACACATTTCCACCTCATTTATTATTTAGAACCAAAGTGCTGCTTTATGTGGTAAGGAATTTATGCTGTCAGATACTGGCTTTGTGGRAGTAATCTAGTTGTTTCCAGTGAGGGCTGCAGCTTGCTTGAGAGCATGCTGCAACGCAGATCAGCATTTGTTGAACCAGTCCACAGGGCAAAAAATCAACCCAGCCAGTTTCTCATAGAAAATGAGCTTGTCTTTTAACATTTCTGAAAACCTTAGGGTCTTGCCATCATGGCAGGGGGGATGAGGACGGAAGCAATGCCCTCTGTATCAGAAATGAGTAGATGGCAACACCTACTGATTAGAAAAGGAAATATATTAAGCCAAAAGCCATTTTAATAAAGGATACAAGCAAAACATTCACAACTACATAGGAGAACCCATTTATTTCCCCACTATAGGGCTGGCCTTGCTTAGCCATCACAGTGATTGAATTGTCTGCAAATAGTGTTTGATGTATCCTAAAAGCTGCTTGCTCCCAGTGCGCTTTGTCGCTGAGACTTGAAGAGAATTATTTAGCACTGAAAGGTCCTTTGAGCGGGCAGAAATGGGAAGGGTGTGAGGGAACAGGCATTGGGCTCTTCTCTCAATGTGAGAGCCCTCGGATCCTGTGCCGGAGCTGTTCTGGCACAGCTGGAAGTGCTGCAGGCTCCCAGGGAATGTTTAGGCAGCAGCTCCATCTGCCGTGGATGCAGCCGAATGGCAGCAGTGAGATGATCTCCTCCTCTCCCGGTTTAATGCAATGAAAAATCAGGTGGGTTTAACCTCCCAGTAGGTTGGAGGTTAAACCTGAATGCTAGGGTTCAGACATTTACTATACAGCAAGGCACAATCATGCAGATCTTAAGGAAAGCTGGGAAGACTTGTCTATTCCTTAGTCCTTTTAAGAGCAGTAGGCTAATCTTGTGCTCTGAGTACTGCTTAATTAATCTTCCCTGCTAAAATAGGAACTGTCAAGTTTCTACAGAGCCTCTAGGGTACTTCTATCGGAAAATGGTAAAGGGAAATGTATCTCCCCTAACTAGAGAAGTCAGAAAAACCCTCTGATTTGATCTTAGAAAATGGGGAAGTTCAGACATGACCTTCAGCTCATMCACCCGCTTTGGATGATGGCCCTAATAACAGGACCTTGAAATGAGCAGACTGACACCACACAGTGCTGAAAGCTGTTTGGCAACCACAGCTGCCCTTTTCCACCCTGTAACTGGTAAAACTGTTTTCATGCAAAAGAATGGAAAATTGCTCAACGTGCTGAAGTCTTGATCCAAAGCATATTGGCTTCAAAGCCCAACCCAGACCTCTGGCTTCAGMGGAATTTGGACTAGACTCATCCCAGGGAACCTTCACTTTGAAMACTAGAAAACAAAGTCATTTTTCAATAAATATCTGCTAATCACCTGAAAAAGAGTCCTGAACTAATAGGAGCAATTGAAAATTGTGAGAGAATGATGTTATTATCAAGACGGGGGATTTTACCTGAGTGAGGTCCAAAAGAAAAGCCAGATCTGCTGAGTGTGTATGACACATGCAGTGATTAAATACCTGGCTGGGGAGAAGGGTGACTGGAGCTGGACTGTAAGAGACAGCACATACTGCTTGGAGAAGGCTGTGCTGGACCAAGAAAACTCCAAATTGCCTCCAATGCCAGTGCCAGGAGAGCACCAAGCACCCCGGATTTGGGGTGTATGCTGCAAAATAATGTAGCCCACTGAGTCAGAGATTGCAGTAAGCCATCTGTACCACTTTGGCAAGGCGTTTTCAAAGCTGTTGAGAGAAAGATTAGCAAATTGTTATTAACTGCATTGCAAACAGGAGCTGGTGCAAAARGATTTACTTAAAATGCAAATTTCTGTCTTAACCTTGTACTTTGGAAAGCCTTATTGATGGCAGGAGAAAGTTCACTTGGTTAACGCTCATTCCCTCCTTTTCCAAGAGAGGCCTAGTGGCCTTCCTGGAAGTGGGACTTTGACTTATCTTGTAGGTCTGCAGTACACAGAACATAGATAGGGCTCTTGCAGAAAACCTTGAGTTCATGCTTTGTATATTTACTCGGGGACAGGCGAAGGAAGAAGCTCAGATCTTGACCCACGGTTACATCAGCTTATTCAGCTTCAGCAGCCAGAGCACGTGGCTATTAGTAATCTAGTGAAAAATGCATCAACACTTGCTTAAAAATAAACAGCCCACTCAAAAAAAGGAAGTTACAATAAATAAACTGCATGAGAAGTAGCAATAAAAAAACCCTGTAGCTGGAGTCATAATTGGCTTAGAAATAAATGTCTTAAAAGCAGGAGRCACTGAATATTTTCCTCTCTCCATCTTGCTGCTGAAATTTGCCCAACTGGAAGAGAGCAAGTGCTCCCAAGCCTGCGTGCTGCAGGAGAAGACATCACTGTATTTAGAGACACCCTAGGGCTTCTGCCCACACAACTTCCTCTCTTCAAGTCATGCTGCTGAGGGAATTTTTTTTCCTTCTACTTGCTCAATAGGGCATGGTGAGCTCATAAGCAGAAGACTTCAACTTTCAAATCTGACCTCGTCCGAGAATCTGATTTCCCTCTTTATTTATATTTTCTTCAGCAGCTTCCATGAACTGAGCTGCACTCTGTTAAACTAATCCTCAGCAGCTTTCACTCCTACTTGTCTGGAGAAGTTCTGACCGGCTCTGAGCGGCCGGTGAGTAATCCCACAGAATTACTAGAATCCCAGATAATCTGGCACTTGCTTGGTGGGACTGCAGAAAGCGGGAGATGGAAGAGGATGATGCTTAGTTTTTTGTCATTTTTTACCAATTCTGGTTGAGAAAAAGCTCTAAAATACCAAAGAAGCAGCAAGAGAGCTCCTATCTTTTAGCATCACTATTGCTAGGAGAGAATACGTCTCCCTATCGCTAGGGGAGYGGGTGGCCAGAGGCTCTGCAGACCCCAGTGCAACCACAGCAAGTACCAGCCCTGTCCTGACAGATCTTCATACAAATCCCTAGGAGAGATGCYATCAACTGCAACATCCCACCGCATCTTGCAGAGAGATCATCCTCCCACACATGTTGATGTTGTTCTCCAGGAGGAGTACATTTTTATTGTGTGGGTAAAGTTAGATGAAAATAATGAGTCAATGGCCTCACATTTTTTTAAACAGATGGTTGAGTTTTCACTTGTGATTTCAATCAGCTTCTGTGCTTGGGACTGAATGTTTGCTAGAGCACCTGCAAAGAAGCCATAGGTTTAAAATGACTTTGAATGCAGATCAGGGAGTAGTGATATCTTGCTGCAGAAAGCCTTCCTTTAGTGAGATCAGGAATGAGGTTTTTCAAGGGGAAGGGTCAATAGGAGTGTCTGGTGATGGCGGTTCAAGGGGCTCCTYAATGAAGAATAATTGTGCTGAAACTTGGGCATTCTGCCAGGCCTCATGCCCAGATGGGCAGCTAYGTCCCCTGGTACAGGGACCAGAGCTTAAGGAAAGTATTAGAGAGGCAACAGTGCATCCTTTGGAGAGGTGTTAATGTTAGGTTTTCTTGTCCATCTTCATCTCTTCCAAATAGCAGTCCTCTTACTCATGTTGAGTAGTGCTTTCCTGAGGAAATAATCCTAGTGACTTCATCAGGACTACACAAATATTCATCGTGAGTAAACAGCCAGGACGTGCAGGAGGGGACATATGAAGATGTTCAGAGTCCACAATTTGCAAATCCATGAGTAATTCTAGGGATATATAAATATTAACGCCTAATTCAAAGTAAATGTCCTTAAGGTTGTGCTAAAATTCTGCTGGGCTGAAAATGAGGTATATTASCAAGTTGTCTATTCTAACCAAGCTSTYGTCCAGCTGTTGTCTGGGTTGCACTGGCTGAGCTCAGATGTCAGAAGTAGAAGCACTTAAATGAGCAAAAACTACTCCAAACAGTTTCCGTAGGTCTTGGGGTATCTGAGTTCATGTTTGGAAGTCTTCACACTGACTGCAGCTTGTGTCACCAAGAGGGCTAGTCGCACTGATAATGTCTGGGTGACAAGCGGCACCTTGGTAGTGATGCCAAAGTAGTACYGAGCAAGAAAAATTTACCTGCAGTGCAGGTAAATTTGGGGGGAAGGAGCATAACCGTCACACATGAAGACCAGAAAAATCATCATCCATGTTGGAATAACTAGGTTTGCTACCTGCATGATGATTCTAGTGAGTGTATTTGTGGCTTTCTGAGCTGGTTGTGTAGCAAAAGTCATTGAAATAGAGCTGTGTGGCCTCCTGCACCCACGTGGTAGGAAGGACCACATGCTGCAGAGGACTTCAGGGCAGAGATGTTGAGCTGCCCCTGACACGTCTCAGTGGTGTGCACRCCACAAAAGCAGTTTTGGGGCTTGTCCTGCACCCAGTTTGCAGGTATTAAAATAATTCCCACTTCTGCTGTGGTTYGAGATGGTCCAGATAAACCAGGAGAGAGGTAAAGGAAAAATCTTGTGATGGGAATGGAAAAATCCTGCCGCCTTTGCCTCCTCCAGAAGAGCCTGGAGGCGGGGAGGGTGCTTAGAGTGGCATTTATCCACGCTGCCAGGCCCATGCAGCTCGYGTAGGAAGTTTCTCACTCTTAGAGGCTGCAGGGGGGTGTTTCTTCCCYCTGGGTGACCTAATTTTGGTGAGTGAAAAACCATTTGGAAAGACTTTCTGACCTGTGCTTGAGCCAGCAGGATCCAGAGCCCAGGCCCAGGGCTCTCCCCTGGCCTTGCCAGCYGCTGGGAGTGTGGACATAATGTGAGAATGTAGCTGGAAGAAATAGGYCCTCGGAATATAAAGCAACCTAAGGCAAGCTTCAGACCGCATCATGGGTAAGTGTGCAGCTTATTGGATTTTAGTAGAGTTGTTCCAAAAGCAAGAAGCAGTTTTGTCCAAGGCACATGATTCTCCTTAAAAAAAAAAAAAAATGTTTACAGAATAGAGCTGCATTGCCTCATCAGTCAGTGCATCTCTGATACTTTCATTTATGTGGTTTCTTATTCAACATGTGTTTGAATCATATGACTTCCACCCCTTTATAAGAATTTATCTACTGGGAGCATTTTTAAGAGTGAAATGTCGGTCAGGTGCACACCASACACGCAATAATTCTTTTTTTCCTGTTCCCCAGGCCAGTTCTCTGGAATTCCCCTCAGCTGCTTTCTCATTTTTAATGTTCCCTTTCTAGCAGAGGACAATATTCCTTCTCATCGGCCAAGGAATATATTGAGGTACTGCCACAGACTAGTGCTTAACGGGTCTGATCCACCTCGAGCACAACTCAGTGGCCTCTGCTTTTCCTAACGAGTCTTTTGGTGCTTCCTGTATTTTTCCAGCTGGTCCYATCTGGCTTGTGGTATTGGAGAGCTCTCCTCAAGCCTTGGATGGATCAAAAACTTGACGGCAGCAGAGGGTGCTACCGAAATGAGGGTTCTTTAGGGAGGTTTTTCCGTTCATCTTTGCTGAAATAAAAAAGGAAACAAAATATGAGTAGGTAAGTCAGGAGCATGCAACTGTAATTGGTAATGAGGGCAGAGAACAAACCTGGGTTGTCCCCTTCCCCACCATGTGGTGACGTTTCTGCGTGAGACCATCCCTGCCATCCAGCACGAGTTCCCCACCACTGTTTGACTTGATATTCAATGTCTTTCGTTTGGGTTCTTGTAATGCACCTACATGGGGATGTGGGGAAACAAGAAGTACTGAAGTGTGAACAGGGCCATTATCGACAGTGAACTGCTTCCTAGTGCTGAGTGCAGAGGAGACCAGAAACACATGCACTGCACAATTTTAAGCCTTTTATCTCCATATTTTAATAATGGAATTGCTTCCAATGGTGGGGGGGGTGGAAAGACAGTTAACAGTTCTTTAGTTTTCCCACTTAATTCTTTGCTTGTGTTATATCTAAATATTGTCATGAGCATGGTGGATGTGCAAGAATGGTGAATCAACATAAAGAATAAGCGTGGGGTTGATGTGATGCTTAGCAGGAGCAGCTTGATGCTTGGTGGCTTAAGATATGTGGCATGAGATGTTTAGAAATTCCACCGAAATATTGTATGTAAAATACATGATCTCGCATGTTTGCTCCAGTGAGCTAAATGTGGAGCACTTTTGGCCTTTCTGTGCATTGACATCAGAGGCCAGCATAGCTGCTGGCRTTGGTGCCTGTGTCACATGAACTGTATGAAAACGGGGCAACATCTGGCAGTGAACTCTTCAGGCCCCTGACCAGAAAACTGAGTGCAAAGAGGAAATGTGGCGGTTTTGTTGTCTCCTGAGTGCTTTAAAAAMCAGACACCAAAGAACAAAACTATTTCTTAATGAGGTCTGCACAGTCTTTCCAGCATTAGCAGTTTGCAGTGAGCTCAGACAGCATCTCCTGGGAGTGCTGATGGGGTTTCAAACACATCCGAAGCTGGCAAGGCACAACCTGGCTGCGGGAACCCAGGGCAAAACCCGCCGCCCTTGCAAGAGGAGTCAATGGCCCKGAGAGCTGCCAGACAGGAAAACACTGAAGCCCATGCAAACGTTTAGGTTCATGCTTAGGCACACAGTTGAACCAAAAGGAATAAAGCCCRCTCATAAGGGGACACGTCCTTTTCTTCGCCTTCAGATGCGCTGCTGGATTTTGGTGATAGTGACAGCCAGGCTTGAATCCTGTTTTCTCACCATTAATGAAGCAGGATCTACAGTGCTAGCTGGGCCTGTGCATTCCCAGGCATTACAAGGTGCTATRATTGCATGTTTACATTTGCTGATGATGCTGATGCTTTTAAGAAGAAGGTATAGAGGTTTTTACGTAACTTTCAGCTGGAACAAGATGTCACCAACACTTCCCCCCCGCTTGTGCAGCAATTCTGATTGCCGGCAGAGCTTATTAATAGACTTGCTAACATCAATGAAAGCTTTAGGAACACTGAAGAGGTGCAGAAGCACCAGTGACTGCATCTCTTGCTGTGTTCTCTAATAATATACAGAGAGAAATACATTATTATAAATAAGGCAGTTTTGCGTTTTGAGACAACTTTTTGCCACCTCTAGAGTTGCCTTTTCTTGGCTTTTAAAGCAGCACCCAGCAGTCCTGACAGCTCTAATGTGCACACCAGGGTAATCCAGGGCCAAAGCCTCTCCCACCACAGTACAGAGTGCGTTTTTTAGTTTCCTTTTTGCCAGAGCAATGGCATGAGCTCCTGAGAGAACAGAGCGGGAGCTCCAGTTCTGGCTTTCTTATTCTCCAGTTCCTTGGAGGGAAGGCAACTCACTTTAGCCATATCCAAAAGCTGCTGTGCCAAGCAACTGAGGCCATTTGAAATGATTTTAATACCCCGTTCTCCTCCGCTACACTTATCAGGCAGGCTGTGGAAGGTTAAGCCACACATATATTCCTGTATTCTAGTCTATTAGTGGTACAAAATTTGATCCAGACTGGCTACTTGTTCTGAAGTTTGCTGTGACACAAAACAATGTTGGTACCGGGGTGTCTCCAAGGACGGCCAAAATCAGCCCCTGAAACCAGCAGTAATGGTTAAAGCGATTTTGCAGGGGGTTGCGTGTATAGGAAGAACGATTCCTGTTCATCCCTGCAGTTATGTGGAGGGAAGAGGCTGCCGCTCCGTGTGCGAGATCTTTGCTGGCAACTTCAGCACCTCAGAACTGTGTCTGCAATGAAGTCCTGGGACTGGCGAGTCAGGCACCTTCCTCCACAAACAGCCCGTGGGGCTGGCACAGGCGCACGGTTAGAGGGACAGCGGCTGCAGCCTTCTTTCCTTTGCTCTTTCCTTTGTTCTTTCCTTCCTTTTTTGCCTTTTTTTTTTCCCCTCTAAGGAAAAAACCCTCTGTAAATTATTCATTCCAGGTAGATGCAGGCAGTGACACAGCTYTGCCTTGCCTCTTGTCAGATGAAATGGCAACCTGCTGAGACAAAAAGAAAAAAAAAGGAATTAAATCCCCATTATTTTTTTTTCCTGCAGTAGACATGCATTATGGGAAAGGCACTTATTGATCACCTGACAATTATGATCTCAACTGTCCATGGATTTAACCCTTTTTGCTACCAATTATTTCTGTACAATATGGATTTAAAATCCTTACCACACTGTTTTGCTAGCTGAGAGCATCCATTTGGCACGTCCATGAGTGTGAAAGGTAACACAGATTCAGCAAAGTGTCCTTATCCTTTAAATACTCCTCTATAAAAAAACACACAATCCTCAGCAAGCCTTAAGCAATAAAGAGGCTTTAATTCTTTTTATTTTTTTTTTTGTTTAGTATTTCTGCTTCTCTTGCTGTTTCATTTGGATTTGAAGACCAAAGTTTTGGGTGGTGACGGAGAAGTACTGAATGTGAGATAAATGGAAAGAGATTATAACTTCCAGCAAGGAAGGCGTCTCTTGGGGTATTTTGGGAGGGTTTGTGTTTCATGGCACTTACGTGAAGGCTGGGTGGGAATCAGAAAGGAGGATGGGGCTTTTTGTGACTAACTACAGGGTTTTTGATGTACAATCTTGAACTCCTTAAAAAATGTCTTGTTCTCAGAAAAATGCTTGGAGCAAAACTCTTCTTAAAGACAGATGAAGCATTCAAAGCATTCACAGGACTGCATCAAAACAGAAAGCTGCAGAAAGTTTCCACGGAAGAACCTGTGTTCCTCCACCCCAGACTGTTGTCGGACTGCAAGGAAGTGAAACAAACACCTGCCCCTCAAACTGCAAGACTCGATGCATCGTGCAGGACGGCCTGGGGCGTCAGTGTCATCTTTTGTAACTGCATTTTCAGGGACTGATTTAGACCTATGTGTTGCTGATGCTGCCAAGCTGCAGTATCTTGGGCAAGAGGAGGAGGCGACTGATGGGGTCTGAGGCCTGAGGGGAATGCAGGGGGGCTGATACTTAGTGTCTTAGTTTGTTTGCAGAAAAGGTCGACTTCCTCCTCCTCCGCTTGCAAGTGCACCACAACACCAGGGTAAGACAGTAGCAGGTTGAGAGATGGTTTTACTGGAATCTATKATGTCCTCCTCCCTGGACCACAGAGGAATGCCACGATCCTACAGCGCTTAGTCCGCCCTGCAACTCCTTTCCCTGACTTTCTCCTTGGAGCAGGGATGACCATCCACAATTTGTCACCTTGATGGGTGGTTGTGACTCCCTGATATCTTCTTCTGGCATCTAGGAATGTCTGCTTTGCACTGATAGCTCAGGCTCTGATGTGGGAATCATGAAAGCTCTTCTGATGAAAAAAAAAACAGAGGAAAGGAGCTATTCCTGATGAAAGATTTTGTTTGTTTCCTAAAGCAAAGTCAGGATGACATTGCTATTGCAGCTTCTGTTTGTGCCGTTGCTAACCAGTATCATGAGTTAGCGTCTGGAAAGGGGAACATGTGAAAATCAAAACAAGGATACTGAACATCAGATATTCTCTAGTTCCCCATTGAATTCTTCCACTTCCTRTCCCTTTAGTGAGGGAAAAATATGGCATAGGTGAAGAAAGGAATGACTAGAAATCAGTTTGTGATTAACTGAAGTGATAGAGTTCACAGGGAGCCCCAGCTGTGGAACTAATGATCTACAATTTTGTTGATAAAGCCATGCTGCAAATGAACATTTCAGACTTTGAATGTCCAAWCTAATGAAACAATCTCAGAAAATACACTCTAAAATAGAAAATATCCTTTGAAATGTCAACAAGGTTTATTTCTCTTGGTGTGCTCACCCACCCAGCATGCAAGCTAATGGAGCAAAGAGGTTATCTGGCTGCTGCTTTCCACGCTGTGTTGCAGACATGCCACAGGCCAGGCTTGTGGCAGCCAGGCCAAACGGTGACTCCTTGGAGTCAAGGAGCTCTGCTCCTTGGAGTAGAGCTTCCTTGGAGGACAGTGTGTAAATTTCCCCAGGTTTGATTMGTTTTGGTTGTCCTTCCTAAATGGGAGAGGATTTCTGCTGAAGCGCTGGGGATGGGAGGTTTTAGCTGCGGGTCTGCAGCTGGCTGGGCAAAGAAAGAGGACAGAGACGTTCACCGTCATGCGCGCCTGTGCTTCCCATCGTCTGTCCTTGCTTGCTGGAAGACTGAAGTTAAATGCCACCTTTCTCTATTCAATGCTGGAAACTTTTAAACAAGTCTTCTGCTTGCACAGAGATACAGAGCGATAATGACTTGCTGTGTTTTGCTCTGCAGAGTAAATTGTGCTCTTTTCTTGGATTTCATGGTGTATCATGCTGAGCATGAATACGAGGGTCTGAGAACTTTCTTCAAAATTCAGTCACATGTCTTTCTCTTTTTGAATAGCAGCATTGACTGCTTCCTTCTCCCTTCAGATGAATGCACAAACAGTTGTTGGGGGAATTCTTGCAAACTGGGAAATCTGCTGTGTTGTGTCACAGCTTTAGGCCTAATAGAAAAAATAAACTATTTTGGTACGGCCTTATGCAAACCAGAGATCCCCAGACTGAGAAGGAGAAGTGATTTAAAATAGTACTTATACACCAGAGGAAGAAAAATACAAATTACGAGAATTACAAGTGAAAATACTGCAAATGAAGAACATGCAAAGAGTAAACAGGGAAAAGAGGGGCTGCTCTACACGAGGTGATTGCAGGCCTTGTGTTTCTGTCGCCTGCTCCAGCCCTGATGCAGCAAACAGAAGCCAGGAGCTCCCTGCCTCGACTTCTTCCCTGACTCCTTTGCCRTCTGCTCCTGGGATTTGTTTTTCTTAAGGCCTCCTAGCACTGGAGAGGGGTGCACTGCCAAAGCATGCCAAGGAAATGGTGAACCTGGATTGGGAAAGGGGCCTTTTGGCAGAGAYTTAAAGGACTCGGTCTCCTGGGTTTATCAAAAAGCCCTAGATATAAGCTTGATGAATAAGTGCTTTCATGGTAGAAGATAACAGCCCCTTACTGGTTTAACTGCTCTAGCAYAGAAGCTGTGGAAAAGCAGAGGAAGTTTAACCAAAAAGCAGGCTGAAAGTTCAGATCCAACTGAAATTAGGAATCAGACATTACATATCTGTGAGGGTGACCAAACATGGGAATGAACTGCCAAGGGCAGATGTATGTTTTCCTTTGCTTAATCCAGATCCAGGCTAGCTCACAGACATGTTGCAGCCCATGCAAATGTCTGTATCGTCTGTAACTCTGTGTATGAGTGGTCATGATGAGACCCGATTTTAGCTGGTTCAAGGAGTTTGGGACTTGCTCGTAGACCATTACCAACGGAGGGACAATGTCGCGGAAATCCTTCGTGTTAGTAGGGTTATGCCCGTAATACAAACAGCAGATTAAAGTCCAGGTTCTGCCRCCGAGTTGATGTTTGACAAATAACCTCTCTGTGCTCTGCTCCCTGCTGTCTTAGGTAAGCAGTCATGTTACCTGCTTTCCTAAAGCTGTCTGAGATCCAGGCCTGAAAAAACACTCCCCTGTGAATAGATATGCAGAAATATTAACTGTGTGCCTATAGATTATTCACCTTGTCTTTTCTTCTATCTACTCTGCATTTGATGTTTTAGTTCTAATTTTATTGTCTTTATTTTTATGGCAATCTAAGTGCAATACTGTTGAACTCACCTTTGAGCATCATGTTTGTTTTGAGGTGTATAAACATCCTGCTTGGGCACAGTAAATGTTGCTCCTTACCACCGAAAGAGATACTCCAAAGACCTTGTAAAACCAAATGGCTTCTTCTTCTCTGGGAAGGGGGCTCTTTGTGATCCAGCATGGAGATCCCCATTAGCCAGGCTCAACGAGAAATCCCCTCTGCTCGAGCAGAGCCTGTCAGCTTGGCATCGCTCCAGAGAAGAGGAACGATGGAAWGGAATAAAAGCTTTGTGAATTGGCAAACAGGAGCAAGCTTTCGGTCCTTCCACGAGCCCTGCACACAAGTACTCCTCAGGCCGCGGTACCTCAAGCAGAGCATCGTCRCCCAGGGCAAGGATCGACGTGATCGATCTTAGCTCTTTAGGAGTGGTGCTGTAAGCAAAGCAGAGCTGAAAGCTCATAAGTTGTTTATGTCAAGCAGCAGAGGAGAATGCCTCACCTCTACACCTGGAAAAATAAGCGAAGTMATTGCAAACTGAAGGGTCCTGCTGCCTCTTCCTTGCATCTGACCTGAAAGGAGGGTGTGCAGGAATTGCACCTAACTCAAGGAGTCAGAGTGGCTCAGGCTGTAAATGTCTTTCAGCAGTGGGKTTTTTTTTTAAAATATATTGTTGTTATTTTTAATTTTTGCCACAAGCATTGTTAGCAAGCCTCCTGTGAAGCTATTCCAGCCATCTGCCCATGTGGGCTCAAAAGAACATTCTTCAGGGCCTAATCCAAGTTGTCATGTCTGATTCATTAAAGTAATTAGTCCGGCTGCTGAAGTCACTGCATAGAACTTGGCAGCTGAGTAATAATCRAGGACCTAATGCTCAAATTCTTGCTTGGTTTTAGTTCATCATAACKCTTATATCCCGAGGTGAGCTGAGCTCCTGCTCCTCCAGGTGTGAGCAGGGAAAATCTGGGTCCYCTCCTGGGCTGTAGCATTACCAACAGCAAAGGGCGCATGGAAAAGACAGGTCCTGTCTCCTGGAGTTGGTAGTGGGACATCAGTAGGGTGGCGGCCCTGTGATCTTAGTGGCGCCACTTACTGCTCTCGATGACTGTGGTTTTATCAGGAGGCATCAGAGTGATCCCAACATTCTTGTCCACGTCTTGGTCAAGACCAAGTCTTGGGTCTTTGGCTTGTGTTTTGACTTSTGTCTAGTGAAGCCAGAGCAGGAGGGAAACGTCAGGGATCAAACACTGYAATTCCTCTCTGAGCTGGAAGTTTCCTATGGCCCTGGTGTTGGAGGGCAAGAGGACAGGATGTGGCCGAGGAAGGTGCCTTGCCGCTGGATCAGGAATGGGAGAAGCCCAACAGTGCTTGTGCCAGCGATGCCCCTCTCCTCTTGGCGTCATGTAGAGATGCTCGTCGGGACTAGCTGCCCTGTCCTCTATGTTGCTGCTGCCTTGCTCCCTGCACCCCCTTGTTCACTGATTGGGAATGTGGGAGCCCATGGTCCCCCRATCCTCCTGGAACCAACCTGAGAGATCAGGTGGCATGAAGAATTTCTGTGGTAAATAAACAAAGCCCAGCTGGGCCTGGGATGTTTAAGGAATTTTTTTGTTATGGTGCTTTTAACGCTCTTTGGGAGCTTTTTGCCATTTTGAAACACACGAGTTTGAAGGTAGAGCTCCTAGTGCTGCCGATTCCAGCCCATCCAGGCTTGGGACCACCCTCYCCGTCCCTTTGCCCCTGGAAAAAGTGACGAGCACCACCGCCCGCCCCCCCCGCCGCGTGACGTCACGCGGAGCGGCCGTGACGTGGCAGTGACCTCACGGGCAGGTGCGCGGGGGCGGGCGGGGCGGCTACAAGGGCGGCGGGGCGGGACGGGGCGGTCCGGGCCGCGCTGCGCGTGTGCGGGAGCCGAGGCCGCGCTCGCCTGCGCTGCGCTCCGCTCCCCGGCGCTCCCGTCCCGGCGGCAGCGACGATGCAGGCGGAGTCGGGGATCGTGCCGGACTTCGAGGTGGGCGAGGAGTTCCACGAGGAGCCCAAGACCTACTACGAGCTCAAGAGCCAGCCGCTGAAGAGCAGGTGGGCGGCGAGCCCCGCGCAGGCCGCGCGGAGCCCCCGCGGAGCAGGCCCCGAGCGGCCGCGCCCGCGATGGCTTTTATTTTTGGAGAGGAAAAAAGGAAAAAAAA
>PTEX01000051.1:3620860-3823449 GCA_003342815.1 Eudromia elegans
CCGCCGCCGCCCGTGTCTGTGCCCGCGGCTCGCGCTCCCCGCGCTCGCTTTGCGGACCCTCTGCTCGGCTGCGCCCGTGCTCCTGTTCGCGGCGCCGGTTTGCCTATAAACGTGCGCGTGTTGGGGAGGTGGGCGCGGTGCCCCCGTGCGCGGCCGCCCTGTCGCACGGTGCCGCCTGGCCGGGACCCGCCGCCGCCGCGCTGCGGGTGCTGCAGCCCCTTGTGGCACCGGGGCGAGGAACCCGGTGCCCGTGGCCACCCTGGCAAGGCCCCCCCCAGCTTCTCGTGCGCGTGGGACGCCCCCAGCGCATCCCCTCCGATCCTGCTGCCCCTTCATTCAGTGCCCTGTGTTGGTGCTGGCCCTGCTCTGCGACGTCGCGCCCTTGCGCAGGGTGAGGTTGTTGCTCTGGCCATGTCTTGTCATGGGCTTTGGTGTTGGCCTGTCCTTGTGTTTCTGACTTTCACTTTTGAAGATGCTCTTTATGCGTCTGTGCAGCTGAAGGGTGAAGAGCAGGGTAAATATTAAATTTGTCCTAGAATAAACATGAACTGTATCCCCGCCCACCCGTAGGCAGGCCCCAGAGCAGATAAGGGTTTTGTTTGTGCTCTGGATGTCTAGAAAGCTTTGGAGGTCTTCTGGTAGGACACTCGGAATCCCTGCTGCTGTGCTGAGGGCTGACAGAGCAGGGCCTCATGCTTGGGCTCTGTCTCTGGGGCAGCCTGTGCTCAAATTGAGCTGCTCGTGTTGCCAGGAAATGTTGGAACCGGTTGGGATGATGGGGTTGTCCGCCCCCCCAGGTGGCAAAGGCCAGGGCTCCTCTCTCTCCCCTCAGGGCAGTGCAGGGGAGTGACCAAAATCAGAGCTAGTGTGGGAAGATGCTGCAGAGCAGCCAGATCCCTTAGCTGGGCCCAGCCCAGGCTCTGCTGGGCTGCAGGAGCTGTGACTTACCCTTGCCCGCCTTGCACTCTGCACCTCTTGAACCATGCAGGCGTGGAACAGAGGCACCAGGTTGTTATTTGACATGGACTGTGATCACCATTCCCATTCATAGCTGTTCCAGCTGTTAAGTCTTGTGACTGGTGCTTGGGGACCCCAGCAGTGTTCATGTCTCTTGGTGGGGGAAGTGAATAAAAATGCTCTGTAAGGGAGCATGGGAATATTTGTCCATCTCTTAAATATCGTCACTTCGCATTTCCCTCGTCCGAGTTGCTCCGTTCCCACGCCATGTTCCCATGTGRCGTTCCCTGGGAGCCGGCGCTGCTGCTCTGGGGTGCAGAGGAATAAGGCCTGAGTCACCTGGACATCCTGGAGGTGCCTYGGGGCAGCCTGTCCGGATGCGTTCCCAAGCAGCCCTACCTGTGGCCGCTTGCGGAAGTGACCTGCTTGCCTCCGGTCCCCATCACTGTCCATCCATGCATGCTGGTGCCAGGGAGAGCCCTGGGGCTGGGCCAGTGGTGGTGAAGGGCAGCATGGGCCACAGCACTTGTGTGCAGATGTCCCCTCAACTCAGTCTTGGGTGTCTTCCTGGCCCTGTGGGAATGAAAGAGGCAGTGGGCACAGGGGACCTGCTGAGTCCCCCTGGGCTTGTCCCCAGGGCCACATGATGATGCTCGGTGATGACTGGTGATGAAAGCTGCTTGTGGACCAGTTTGCTTCGTGACAAGGAGATACTAATCTAAGGGCACTCTTGTTGTCCCTCAGCCCCAAACCGGTCTGTCGGATGGTTATCAAGGGTATCCTGCAGTGCTCTGCTGCTCTGCCTCCTGATTGGGGTGTAAATCAGCAGTAGCTACTCAGTGGCTGTGGCKTTAGTGCCAGGTGAAAGCAGTGTCAGGATGTGCCCTGAGAATTGCCTCTTTGCTGCCTTTTCCACAGCCTTGCTCCAGGAAGAGCAAGGAGAGCAGCAAGGCAGACCTCATGGCAGGAGACCCATGTAAATTTCTATTTTCCCTCACTAGGGTTGTTGATTTCCTAGCAACACCTGGGGCTTTCTGTGATCCCTGGGAGCCCTAAGAGCCAATAAGTACTCTGGCTTTGCCCAAAGCAGCTGAAATGGGAGTATATAAAAAAGCCATGTAGCTGACAAGTGTGTAAGAATTTAAGTGCTCAGAAACAAGGAGGAAATTATCTTTTTCTTTTTGCCTTGCAGACCTCCTTGATTCTTTTCTTCCTCCCAAATCTCCCATTTTCCAGTATGTGACATCCAGTTAAACATTTCTTCTCTTYAATATGCCCTTGCAGTTACTCCATCTGAATTTCATCATTCAAGTCTGCAATCCAAAGCTATGAGGGGCTGAATAATAAAAGCTTTTTGCTCTAAATACTGTACTGAGTTGGGCCAAGCCACAACAGAGTGCTGAGAGTGCTAGAGGCCAAGGAAAAATGTGAGCCCGGCAAAAAAAACTTGAATCACAAGGGATGAAGATAATGCATTGGGCTGAGATGTATCGTTTCCAGCCATGTTTCCTAAACTCTTCAGAGACTCATGGGAATGCAACTTCTTGCTCTAAGTGCTAGACACATTGAAGGGTTCTCTGGTATTTGCTGTGGTTAAATGTCTTTGAAAACTGTTTTTTTTTTTTTTCTTTCTTTTTTCCCCCCCTCCTTAATCTCTTCAGTTTCTTCAGAGTCACTTTTCGCTGTAGGGGGAAACTGGTTTGCCTTACTAACCAGTAAGACAATGAGGTGTGTGCATACATATACTTTTTTCTCCTTCTCATATCCGTGTTTTATTTTCCTGCTGCAATATCCTGAAGTATTAGCAGATTCTCCTAATTTATAAGCGAGGCTCTTGAATCTTTATGCATGTGTGTAATCAACACCAAGTAAACAGAGTTTTCTTTCTGGTACAAGCAGTGCCCAAACAAATGGATGGAGTTTTATTTTCAGACAACTGATTGAAAAGAATAATCAGTTATTACCCAAAGTAAACACAGATCTTGTTGTATCTGCYCAGTCATTGGAGTGCTGTTGGCTTTAAGTACAGTTATTTTAATACTAATGTGAATTCTTTAAGTCATTTTTCTTAATAGAAATATATGTTTTGGACATAGAACTGGTGTCAGGAAGAAGACTTTAGGGTTTGCTTTTGTACTAGTCTTACTTGCCACAATAATTAGATTAACATGTTTTTACTCTTATTGCATTGAGTGTGGTTACCATTTACCAGCTGAATTCTTGCCCTATTCTGTGCACGTTTCCCTTTTAGCAGACATTGGGTAAGTGCTACTGAAGGGACAGTTTGAGCCACAGAGACTTTGAGTGTAAAAGCATTGACTCCAAGTGCATGGTAACCTTAGCTAACCTGGATGTGCCACGTGCAGCAGAGAAAAAAAACATATACTTACATTAATGTGTGTTTGTTTGGATGGTGCTTTTGACCTACAAGTGCCAGAACATGATTGTCAGTTGTAATCTACTGTCTTGCTGTTGTTAAAACTATGTTCCCCCAAATCTGCAGGTAAATTACTACTCATTGTGCTATTTTCTGTTGCCCTTTTCCATCTTGTTTGTTTCAGACTGGTTAAAAATACAGGAGTTATTTTTAGTGGAAAAATGAATGGGTGCATGATGAAGGGAGCTTGTTCTGGCTTTTTGAGCAATGATTTGGAGATGTAGTTAATGTCATTGCTAAAGTAGTGATGTCTCTGTAAAATTCTCATCATTCCAGGTGTCCAAGTGCTTTTTTTAAACGTGAACACTGACTATTTTACTGCTGTAAATGAATAACACATCTTTATCCCAGTCGGATCCTCTCCAGAGAACTCTTTATTTTCCTCTTTTGGTGCTGTGCTAGACACTGAAGACTGCGTTTAGTAACAGCTTTCCTTTTAATACACAGGACTTGACAGAGCAATATTAATTAAACCTAAGAGGACACATTTTTGAGAGCAATGTTCACTCTGCAGCCAAGTAGGACTTCTTCACAGTGCCTTAGTTTGCAGCTGATGGAATTTAATTTGGTAAATCAGTGTTGCAGTGTGATTAAACTTCGGCTTGATTGCATTAGGCTTCTCAACACTGGTTTGTGCATTATCAGTCTTTTCGTATTGCTGCTATTTATGGATCTTATTCAAGTGTTTTATATTCTGGTTGGGTTCTGGTTCTGCAATGCAGTTTGTTCAAGCTGCTGCTTATATCTGTTCCAGTTGTGCAAGAAGTGGAAAATATCCTTTATTTAGAACAGGTCACATGTGCTTGCATCCAGGAACTGAGTCTCTGTTTAAAAAAAAAAAAAATAAAAATAAAAAAAATCCTAGAGGAACAAATTTTAAAAGTTCCTGAAATATTTTCCTGCCTGTTGCAGAGAAACATTGTATGTTTCAAGCTAAATGGTAAGAGCTGACTTTAAGGTGATGCATAGGCTGGTACCGAGTGAAGTTGGAGGCCACAGTCKGGCTGATGTCAGTGGACGCGGAGCTAAGCCCAAGCTGCGTTGCCCTTGGATCTCCGGTAACGTTTTTGTGAGGGAGTCCATTCTATGTTTATTCTGCACCTCAAATTCTCTTCACTAGATGTGAATATTAACCACCTCTTCTTTTTAAGATGCTTAGTTTTTGAAAACAAGGCTTAAAAGGAGAGACTGTAAATAGGGTGTCTGTCATATAAACACGGGGTACAATAAGACTTTGTATAAGAAATCAAGTTTCTTTATTTTGTATTGGGCCGTGGTGCTGCAGCAGAGCTTTTTCTCTGCCTGCCGCAGAACRTTTTCCATTGTGAAAGATTCCTGTGACCTTTTTCTCTTCCGAGAAGCTCTTGCTCCTCTATTATTTGCCATAGGCTGTTGCTATTTAGCAAGGAAGCAGAAATAGGCTATGAAATTCTGTTCAGCGTTGGCTTTGATACGAGCTGCTAAATGGCACCTTTTTGCTTCTTTCCCTGGTTTGGTTTTCTCCAGAGGACTTTGTTTAGCTGCCAAGCTAATCACATAGAGCACAGAGGCCTGGAGCTGGGCTGGCTCTTCTGATTTTGCAGTGTAAGTGGTATCCGTTTAGCAGAGCCCACTCTCTCCTCTTTATTTATAGGCCCACTGGCTGTGTAACTTGTGTAAACATACTTAACATTTGCCATGTGAAATAATCCTCACCTTTCTGCTGAGCAGGAAGCTTTCCTAGCTGACTGCTGTTGATTTCTGGAATCCAGGTTGTAGTTTAAAAGAGTAAATGCCTCTCTACTTATAAAGATGCCTTTTTGGTGTAGTTCCAGGTAAAGTCCTGGGAGCAGAGGTGACACTTCCCACTCTTTCCTGCATGCAGCAGAGGGAACTTCCCAGGGCTCTGGACTATGTAATTTTGAGTCTGAACCTGATGGCTCTCACTTACACATGCTGCTGTGGAGCTTGTTCTATATATGTTTTTATTTTGCACTTCTCCTGTTGGTATTGGAGGCCTCTTCCAGAACTGTGGTTGGCAGCATGACCAATTCCTGCTGTACTGCTTGGTCGGGATTGAGAGTGCTGGGAAATGAGAGCAGAAGGGACTTTCAGATATGTTAAAAATATTTTTCCCCTCTCATGGCATGCGCTGATGCTTAGAAGTTTAACAGGCAGAACTGGAAATCTGTGCGACTGTTTAGAAATGAGGATATTGGAAAAACCCATTCAGAGATGGTCTCTGCTGTCTCATTTCTATGTTTGCTTTCCAAAGCAAAATGCTCTCAGGCTTTGTAATTTTCTGTTTATTCTTCTGCTAAAAATTGAAATTGCATGTTGAGCCCATATTGCTTCCAGAGCAATCTGCTGTCTCACTTCTGGGAGCAACATGGGGGTCAAAGTCTCTAAAAGCTGCCCRGGCTCCTGGCCATTATTGTTAGGCTCTTCCTATTTTAGACTTTAAAAATGTTCAAAATGCAGTGATTACAGTCTGCCACACTGTTTCACTGACTAAAAAATACTACAATGTGCAAATAACTGTATCGCATTACCCTTGTGCTAGGACTGAGGTCTTTTTAAATAATCCCRGCAACAAAATAGCAACAGGACAATGACTAGTTTGTAGCCAGGTTCATGTTGCATTTTGTATTAGAGGGGAAAAACAGCACAAGGAGAAAGAAAAGTTTTGCGGCATATTTGTAAGGTATCTTTGAAGAGGAGTGTCCAGGGTGAAAGGGGATGGTTCTTCCCAGGTGCATATCCTTGGTGCAAGTAAATGAGTTGGGAAAGCTCAAAAGGAGGGCTTCTTGCTAGACCSCACGGGATCCAGCAGCTAGTTAATGCTCTAACCACTAATAGTGGTTCAGAGCAAGCTCATATTTTCTGGTAACGTCTCTGCTGCAAGGGCTGCTGTCGTGTTTGCGTTAGCAGCTTTCTGCCCTGCATGYGAGCTAGGGCCTGGTGTTTTATGCTCTTCCCCCCACCTTTCCCCCCGCCCTTCATTGCTGAGGGGTTAGATAGAAAACCTGCTGCAGGTTCCTACCTCCCCATCCTGTTGTTGACAGCTGCTCCGTGAAGCGGCTGGGCAGGTTGAAGGGCAGAGCTGCTGCTCTTGTGCAGGACACCCCTTTCCGTGAGGTCCACGGAGCTTCTCGCTCTGCTCGTGGCTGCACGGGCTGCTTTGCAGAATGGAGCATGAGCCTCGCGGGGGCTTCGGGCTGCACTTTATATTGTAATTAACAACCTCTGATGGTAAACAGTGGTTTTTAATAAGTTCTCAGGAAGATTTTTTTAAAATGATTTTATATATATATGCAGATATATGGAGCTAGTTTTGTATGTTCTATATTAAGAGCAAACATCTCCTCTTGAGAACCTCTTTCTCTGGCATGTCACAAATACAGTGGGATGCTGATCCTGCAGTTCCTATGCCCCAAGACTATTTCAGCTAATGTCCCTCGGTGTCAGGGTGGSAGCTTGTTGCAAGCGCTGGCTTCTCCCTTTCTTAATGCTTTCCAGAGAACTGTGATCTAGTTTCACAGGTACGTTCTGTCTCCGTTCATGCTGCTGGTTTTGGCATGAAACGAGAGTGTGAATCTTGCCAAATCTGCTGCTTGGGCTGAGTTTGTGGTTGCTGCCCGGTACAGGCTTGTGCATAGTCCTGTAAGGTCTGGCCCTTTTGGACCATGTTGTGGGACTGGTTGTAAAGAGCAAAGTAAAGAGGCAGCTAGAGCTACAAAGAGCAGGGAGGAGATTTGTATCTGTCTGAAGATACTAAAGCCGAGCTCCATTTCTCTATATGCAGTGATTATGTGCCTGACTTGCAATTAGAAACCAAGTGGAAAGGACAGTACATATGGAAAATCAGTGTTTTGGGTGTGGAAAGCCTCCGTGTTACCGAGTTTCTCAAAGTTTCTGACTTTGGAAGCTTCCCAAGCTCAATGTTTGTGTCTAAGCATCAGGCCAATCAAAGATCCTGTATTCCAGGGCCTGCCTGCATGCTCTGACACCTCTTCCTGCCTTGGCAGCTTGTAACAACCTAAAGTGCTATCAGAGAAGTAGCAATCCAGGAGGACAGGGGAGTTGGGATCTGAGAGAATCTGTGCMCTTTTTTTTCCTTTTAGGATTCTTTGTGTTTTATCTGAATACAGAAGGGGAGATTTTGTACAAAATATCASTTAATTTGAAAATGCTTTTCTTCCTGAAGGTGACCCTTACACACAGCTAGAGAGCCAGCTCGGAGGTAGAGGGAGTCAACCAGAGCCCTCCTCTTTTATTGTTTGTGAACTTCAGCCTGAATAAATAACAGTTGCAACCTGGGAGAGGGAAGCTGGAATGCTATTGAGATAGGGAAGGCAGGAAGGAGTCTCCCCTCCCCTTGCTGTTAAAAATCTGAAGTTCCTTGGGTTGTGCCCTGGAAATTGTGATAAAAGAAGTTTGGGGCCATGTTCTGGGTCTCCTGGCATGTCCCAACTGCTGTATTTAGACCTCTGCTCCATCCAGTGATCTTTAGTTGTGCTGATATATTATCAGTTTTACCCAAACTTGGCCAGGCTTAAGATGCCTCCCGGCTGTTGAACTGCTTAATGAAGACATAGACACAGAAGAGGAACTGAGTTTGTTTTCCTGTTGTTGCAATGTGAAGGTTGTTCTCTGGTGAATCATTGCTCCAGGTTTGGAGGTGTCTGCCAGTTGGGCTGTCCTGTGTTTGCTACCTGGCACTAAGGAGGAAGGAATTTTGTRTTAGCAGCCTGTTATTTGACAGCTCCTTTTGCCACCTGCTTGTCCTCTTGCTGTGTTTCATTGGGTGCCCAAATCACTGCACGGTCAGCTTTTGGAGGTGCTCTTTTGCAAAAACTGGTAATATTGATCCCTGATGTTCCCCTGGAGTGGTAAGGACAGGTATAGCTGGGGGCACAGGGAGTGAGTGTTCACCAGGAATGGTTCTTGCTGCGATTCAGTAAATATATGATTCTTTATACAGCGTGGAGCAGTTCTGCCAGGAAGTGAGGAAGATGTGCTCCAGAATTGGATTGTTTCAGCACCATCTGTTTCAGAAAGGCAGCTGTGCAGAATTGTGTAATTGGGGTCACAGCATGACATCCAGGGATGACTCTGAAAGAAGAGGGGTGAGATTTTTCAGGACAGGTAACTGGATGCAGGGAAAAGGCCTCTGGGGATATGGTGACCAGGGGTTCCTGAACGGTGGTAGAAGGGCAAGGAAGTTCCAGTGTGSGATTGACTCCGATGGCCTTGGTGATGAGCGCACTGTAGCGAGTGGCATGTGTGGGGCAAGGGAGCTGCAAAGGTGAATGTTCAAAGAGGGAGGATAAGTATGGATCACTTGCTGAGAGAGCTTGAAAAATACATATATTATTTTTTTCCTAGGAATGTGAAATGAGTGCAGCAAGGGAGACTAAAATCTGTGTGGAAAGTGGATTTCAAAGGAATAAAGGAATGGCAGAGGATGGTTTTAAAACAAGGTGGCCCTATTACATCAGTGTGTTTATTGATTTGGCTTGTTGTGCAATTCCCAGTTTCAATTCAATAGTAAAGCTCTGCTGCAAGTCATGTTGTGGGTTCCAGCTCATACATCTCTGGGCGTTTACTGTCCTATTGCTGCATTTGTTAGCTCTACAGATGGTCCTGTTTTTCCAAGAGCACCAAGTAGTATAGAAATGCATTAAATGGATCTGCCTGGTTTTGGGGATCTCCAGGGTGCTGCAGTTGCTCTGTCGTGCAATGACTGTAGTAAAAAATGAAAATCTGCAATGCAGAGGGTGCTAGGCAGCTCCATAGGGAGGCCTGGCACTGGATGCACTTACAGGGTGTTATTTGGAAAACTTGGGAGTCTTGTGATTTTTTTTTTTCCATTATGTCCCACAGGAGAGACCCATGGCCATGCTTGCTACTTGCAGTGATCTTTTTGCAGCTGGGTCTTCATCAACGTGCTGTTTGTAGCTGTTGCTTGTCTGGCCTGTTGCCTCGCAGCGTTGCGTTGGGCTATAAATAGTGCTGTGGAGGAGCAGCTCCAAGGATCTTGTGCTCCCAAATGCTTTTCTGAATTGATGATAGGAGGCCGRGTGGAAAAAGTGGTGGCCAAGGGGTAAGCTCTAGCCTGGAGAGCCTCTGATGGTTACAGTGTCAGTGGATGGTCTTGCTCTCCGTGGGATGAGAAGAGAGTTGATGCCATCCGCATGGTGCAAAACTAGTTCAGCAAAACCATCTTGGGGACTCAGACTTGGAAAAACTGGCAGTAACGAAGGAAGGTAAAACGGAGCAAAGGAGAAGTGCCACAGTGATTCCTTACAGATCCTCGTTGTTTAAACACGACTTGCTCACTCATCTTTGCGTTCCCTTTTTATGAGGAGTTTTTGGAGGCTGGGAGGATGGAGCTGGTTCGTATGGTTACCAGCCACATTGCTGCTATCTGACTATTGCCCTGTTGCTATGAAACGTTGTAGTGAGGTGCAGTGTGAAAGGGATAAATATCCATCTGTAACTGCAGGGATATTTTCCATGACTCTTCTCTCGCTAATCTTTCTGATCAGTTTTCTAATTCTGCAGCTGGCAGACTTGAATGATGTTTTTGGTGCTGTTGTACAATGCATGTTTCCATCTATAATAGCTTTGTGTTGAGTAATGCAGGGTTTATCGACTAGCGTAGTGCCCAAAAATGCATTACGTGCCCTGGTTGTCCTTTTTCAGCAGGTTTGTTTTTGTGGAAAGGACTTGCCCAGCTATCAGAAGTTCAATTCCATATTCGCTATCGAGTGCAAGGCAGGTTTCCCACTGCTTAAATCAAGACGACAGAATTAGGCTCTGCTTTTGATAAGCCCTGGCTGGCYACAGGCCTGTCCAAAGTAGGTGGCATGTTAAATTTGGGGACATCTGGCTTCACCTAATGATGCGGAGGCTGCTTGACTGTGGGGATCTCATTCTTCCTTTCCCCAGGCTGCTTCTTGGAGCTTTGTGCGACTGCAGAGCAGCCTTGGCAGCAAAGAGACAGGAGCTCTAGAACTGCAAGACTCTATTGATTGTATTGCAGTTCTGCTGGAACAAAAATATAACGCGTTCAGCATTTGCGCTCCACTTGTGCATTGTTTTCTCTTTATTTTGTGTATTTAGAGAATGCTGTACCCTGCAAACTGCTGATTTAGGGTTTTTTTTCCTGTGGAATGAAAACCATCTGGGTAATTTAACTGATTATTTTATTTTTTTTTAATTTCTTTTAATCTAAGGTTTTGGTAACAGGCTCTTTTCTGTTTCCTGGCATCTTATTAGCTGAAGATGGGAATTTGAATTAAGAATTCAGGGTGGTAACTACATTCTGGCCTATGCTCTGGAATTTTAGAAACAACTGAAGCTTTTTGAAGTCTTAGAAGTAGCATAAATATTAAAATGATATGCATTCTCTCTCCAAAGTGTTCTTTCTGAGCCAGTAGTTACTACAGTTGAGTTTGTTTCCCTCCTGCAATGCAATTACTCCAAGCTCTCTGCATAGTGGAAGCTGTAAGTTCAGGAAAGAGTTTGGCATATATGGGCTAGACTTCCTTGCAAAGGGTTAGATTTAAAGACATGCTCAAGTCAAGCATATGCTTAAAAGGTTTTCCTTCACAAAACCTCAGTTCAGCAGAACACTGCAATGTATTCTTCATTTCAGGATCCTAAGTAATTCAATTGGTTTTGTACTTATAAGCTTGAACTTGTTGCAGCCCTAGGGCTGTAGCAAATGTGGGGGTTGCTGATCCTGCAATGCTGGAGTGTGCRGATGCTGCTCAGGACTGTGCATAAGTTTAAACATGTGCTTTAAAATGCTTTGGCCTGGCAGAAGTGAGCTCAGCATATGGTGGGGTGTTAAATCCGCTCTGCTTTGGAGCTTGACACTGTGACTTTTAGTATGTTTCACGTTCACCAAAAGGCCGCTTAAAAAAGGAAAGGAAAAAGTGCCTCTAGAAAAAGATAAATGCAGCATGTTTCTAGCATGCCATACAGAGCTGACTGACTGCAGTGCAGTCTGCTGAGACAGGAAGGGCCCTATCAGTCCGTCTATTTAGTCAAAGTGCTAGTTGCCCCTTATCATGCCCTGGTGAGAGCACAGACTCGTGTTGTGTGTGAGTTTATTTTGGTGGTATTTTTTTTGGTTTTTTTTTTAATGGAAATTAAATTATTGAAGTGATAAAGTTCTCGGTACTGGAAAGTCTTAGACACTTGACAGATGAATAGCTAGATTTGTGTGTGGTTAAATCACTGAGAATGATGCCTTGAACATGTGCGTGCCTGTGCTCACCGTAGTGACAGCTCTGTGTGCTGCTGCTTTAAGAGCTCTGGATGGTGGTGGTGTTCTCCATCCGAGTGATGTTCTCAAAACCAACTCCTGTGGTGTTAGTTGAGTATCAGCTCTAACATGGAAAGGCTTTGAAAATTGAGGAGTGGGATTCCTTTGGGGATATGCAATGTTTCCCCCTCACCTTCTACCTGTGTGTGTATAGAACTACAGAATGTAGTTCTGTTGAGTTGGAAGGGACCTTTGAAGATGGTCTTGCCCAGCCTCCTGCTTGAGCAGAGTCGGCTGGAACAGGCTGCTCAGAACCATGTCTAGCTGGGCTTTAAATATCCCCGGCAAAGGGTAGACTACACAAAAAAGTTGGATTTTCCTCATTAAATAACTTGTGCATAGGTAAATAGGTTACAGTGATATAACTCAAAACTGTTATTTCTTCATGTTTCTTGATAGCTCAATGCACAGGCTGAGGTAAGTGTATTTGACCCAGCCCTTTCTTCCCCCACAAAAAGTTCTTGTATTTCTGCTTTGCTTTTCTACTTAAGACAACAGAAAATAAATTCTATGTAATTTGGAACCTATACTGTTGTAATCGATCCTACCAGCCTTTGATTACACTTACAGTTAAAGGCTGGATAGATAAACTACTGTGTCATTACTGTCTTGGCTCAAAAACAGTTGTTTTTCTTCCTCTTCTTGATTCAATTGTGTTTGATATGGACTAGATTTTGCTGTATCATTCCACAATGTATCATTATATTTAATAAGCACTTAATAATAAGCACTGTCCAATACTGCAGAACCATGCCTTGGTGGTGTTTGTGCAAAGCATCTCCCATGCTCCTTACTTGCGATGTTATCTGAATGCTTGAACATGTAGAATAATTCCATGGGGCGGTTGACTAAAATATTCCAGTTCTTTGATGCACCAGCACTAACTTGCCTGTTATGAATTCATACATGAAATGTGAAATTGCTTTTAAAATAGTAAACATGAACTTTGGCCATTTCATGTTCTGGGGATAATTCTGGGCTCTGTTCCTCAATGCTCTGTACACAAAGTGCTGTTTTGTAACGTGCAGTTGTTTTTTGTGTCGGTGAGGACAATATACAATGAATTTCTGCCAAGCTTTTTAAATCAAATCTCATTGAACTGGGTAGCTAACCTTTTGGTTTGCTTTGGGTTGTCCTTTGGCAGTTTCAAAGACTGATAAACTGGAGATCTTGCAGAATATGGKTTTTTTTAAGAAGAAATAGGCTTGCTTGAAATCTTCAAGATGCTTTCCTGGATAAAACCAAGTGTAGTAATTAATCAGAACATTTAACAACACTATAATACCAAACAAAGAATCCAATTATATGCCATGCTGTAGCAGCAGTCTGTCTTGATTCCCTTGCTGTTAAGCACAGAAATGAACGTTTGCTGACTGCAGAGTCTTCAACATGTGTTTTATGAGGCAGCACTCACTCCTGTGTATTGTCAAGCTCTGACATGTTTTGGTAGCTGTAGTTGACTAGCAATAGCAAAACATCCAGTATGGAAAAACTAACCCCTGTTTACTGCTCCAGCTTTTGTTCCTATTGCATCCAATAGCTCTTGAGAAACTGAGCAGAAAGTGGAGGGTGTTATCCCAGGGCAGCGGAGGGGGGACTTGGAGAGAAACTTGAGTAGCTGTTGCGGACTGGATGCTCCAAGGAAACCTGAGATGAGAGTCAATGCTTGTTTTCCCTTTGAGTTTATAGATGATGTCTATATTTATGCAGTCCTTGGACAGTTTTCTGTTGTCAATGAGAGTAATTTCAGTGGTAAACATGATGCGATATCTGTACTCCCCAAGAGCATTGTAAAGCATGGATGCGAATTCTAGATGCTGGCAGATCTTGAAGGAAGTTTTTTGTCTCATCATAGATGCAGTGAGTGCATGTTACCCTATAGCTGCTCTTTGCCTCTCCCCGTGCAGCCCAGGCCTTGGTGGTGCGGACAGGAGGGGGAGAGGCTTGGACATCCACCCGCCAGACTGTCCCTAAATCCCCTGAGTGCTTCCCTGAAAACACAGGCTTTGGGAGCAGGGGAAACACGTGCTGTTGGGACCCTAAGTCAGTGATCCCTAGGCAATCTCCTCCCATAGCCTGGGTAAAACTGGGATCTGGAAGGTCTCGTTTGTGCGGTGTGAGCTGCTTTGCAAATCAAGCTGTCGGGGCAGTTTGCCTGTGMAGCTTTTAAGCAGTCAATTAAGCTGTCAACTTTAGCATCGCTGTAGGCACTTAATAGAGTTTTACTTTCATTTAAAAACCTGATTTAGTAATTAATTTCCCGCTTACTCTGGAGTTCAGAAGGTGCTAGTTTAGTGCTGCAAATCTAATATCGTGTGAAATAAAACATGTAAGATGCTTGGTAATGAGAAGCTGGAACAGGCTGTGCAGGAATTGCAGTGCTTGGGAAGCTCTACTAGCTGCTCTGTTAATGGAAAGCATTTTGGGGGAACTGCTTTGCCTCTCTATTTGCATAGCTAGGGAGTTTCCTTGGTTTGGGAATTTAGGGATGGAGCTGGGGTGTGGGTTGTTGCACGCCGGCCTGTTGCTGCACACAGGTTTAGGGCAGAGCTTTTGCTGCTATGAAAAGTGGTGGTTGTCCTCTTGCCATGAGACACAGAGTGTTGCTGATCTAGCTGGGCGTTGCAGGCCAACTCAGACCCCCTTCTGTGTTACAATTTAAGTTTGATGTTGCTCATCAGTGTTTTAACCCCACAATATATGTTCTTGCATTAAAATGGACTTATGAATTCATTACTGTTGTATTTTCCAGTAGATTTTGGGGGGTAAAAGCTCAGGATACTCAATGTTCCTCTAGCCATCGTTGATGGAGTTGGAGTGATTTTGATGGGGGGGAGGGAAGTGGCCTCTTCACCAGTTAGGTAACTATTTTATTTCCAAGGCAGTGATATGGGGTAAAAATTGACCTTATGAGCATTGCCCATGGTGGTTGCACCAACCTCTGCCAGCCCCAGGCTGCAGCTGCTCTGTGGCTTCCAAGGCTGCCCAGAGAGTCCATCCATCTTGGCAGTGGAAGGAGCTGGAAACACAAATTTTCCGTGGGATCAGCTTGCAGAACAGCCTTGTGTTAAGGCCATGCACTTGCAAGATGCCTGTTGAGACCTAAGGTGGTGGGAAAGCAGGGCCTCTCCTTCCGCAGCAGCTGGCGGTTTTGCTGGATGAGATAGGATATGAAAGCTGCTGATTCCATTAAAAACAAGGCAGAAGTGATGTGAGTTGCTTGCTGGCTGGCCTGTGGTTGGCTTTCTGTATGCAGCCAAATTTCACTGTCTTAAAAACAACGTTCCCTTAGGAAGCATGACTGTTGTCATGCACGTGTTCACATCCTCACCAATGAGTTAAACTTGTTGACTTTGTATTTTTTTAACACATTGGACCTCAGAAGTGAATGAGCCAGCTGTCTGACAACCTGTCAGGGCTTTCTTCTTGAGCCTTATGCAGATTTCCTAGCAACTGTGTCCCTAATATAATGGTTCACTGAGCTAATAATCTTACCGCTCACTCATAGTTCAGTTAATTCTGATGTCAGCTGTGTTGCAGCAGTTATCTCTGTGCAAAGTCCTAGTTCGTAGCAATACATTATGGTGTAGGCTAATGCAAACCTCTTTCACTGCAAACTAAGCTGTCTTAGTGCCTATGTGCTGTGGGCTAACAGCAAACATGAGGCTGCTCAGCTGATAAATGGTAACTTGTTAAACCGTGGTATTTTGATAGCTTGTTGGAGCCCTTCTGCCACCGTTAATACCTGGAATCACTTTTTCTGGCTGCAGCTACAGTGTCCAAGTCATCCTGTGTTAATTACTTTTTCTATGAGAGACTGAAAATATATATAATGGTTGAAGTGGGATTAACTTCTTTTTGGTGTGTAGCCACTGCTGGTAATTGTGGACTGGTTTGACAGGGTTCACATCTGTGTTAACTTTCAGAAGACAACATGAAGCTATTATGCAGTCGCTACCCGCTTAAGGATCTGCACAACAATTAGGAGAGGCTGCTTACTCATGCTCCTCAAAAGTTGTGCCAAAATAGCTATTACATTATGTCAGAGCCCATATTTTCMTCCAGAATAATTAGCCTGAATCTAAACCTCCTTTCTGCTCGGTCGCTTTGTGCCTAGACCTGGGACTCTAGTCCTGGGTGCTTTGGAGCTGTGCTAGTTCAAGAAGGTTCCCCTGCAGTTGGCACTTGGGAGGGAAATTCTTATGAAATGCAGTGTTATTTTTCCAGCAGCCTATCCGGGAAGCTCCAGCAACAAAGGCTTCTCTAAACAGCTTTTGTTCTGCGTGTTGTTATTTATTCTACTGTAGCTCGGGCTCCTTGCTCGGGAAGCAGCGTCCTGCTCTGCTGGGATGACGCTAACATAAAGCCCGGATGGAGGTGGCGGCTTTGCAGCAGGAGCAGATGGTGACAGGCAGGAGGAAGCAGGCAGCACGGTCAGTGTGGCAGGAAGGTGTCCCTGCTTGCTGGCATCGACTCGCAGCTGAGTCCTGCCTAGGAGGGAATTTCTGAGAGAAACCTGGAGAGCTTCATAAGGCTGGTCTGGAGTTGTGGGCAAGGACCTCCCTTCGTGACCAAGAGGATGCACTGAGTAAGTGATGCTGAAGAAAAGTGCTGTTTGGTAGTTTGCCTATACCAAGGCAACAAGTCTGAGAAGCAGGCAGAAGACTTGCTTCTGTCGTGCTTTCTGTGCCTTGACTCCTGGTGATAAATACATCCCTACCTCCCTGTCCTGCATTGGTTCCTTTGCGCTTTTTGGATGGTTATCTTGTCTGAGGGCTTGCAGCCTCTCAGACCCTTGAGTGCTCCTTGTGTTTCTTCAAATATGTTCAGTTGACATCCCCTGCAGTTAGGCCCGCTAAGGTCTGTTTCATAACTCTTGATCATAACTCACTTTTTTCTGTTTATTTTGCCAAGTACCTGGTAATGGGAGGGAAAATAACTCTGAAAAGAAAACCTAGAGTGAAAGTAGAGATGTTTGTTCCAGATACTCTTGGTGTTAGTGGCTGGATTTTCCAGCAAGGATTCCAATAAGGTGTGTGCCAACCGTCTGAATACCTGCTTGTGACGTGGCCTTCCTCCCATGCAAAAGTTGCTTGGGTTAGAGACAAGGGTGAAGTCACTGGGAGTGTTTGGTATCTCTGTGGATTAGATCCAATTGTGCATGGTTTTTGTTAGGAGAGATGGAATGTTGTAACTCGTGAGGCACTATCAAGGCTCCTTTTTTTTTAGGAACTGCGTCTTACTTCCATTTATTTTTTCCCTGTTGGAAAATTCATAGTGAGCGTTTGAGTGCATCTCTTCAGAGACTAGCTGGAAATTGCTATAGCAGGCTACGTTATACTTGATATCTGGTAAAGTTTTTCAAAGACCCTTTTGCTGGGGAAACGGAGGATGGGAGCATGGAAAAAGTTTTAGTAGGAAAAACAGGCAGATAAATGCAATAAAGGCAATAAAAGTATTAATTATAAAATTATGTTAATGTTTTCATTCAGAAGGGAAAAAAGTTGGATTATGAATAAATACAAATGCGGAAACATTAAATTTATACCTAAGCAGTGGTTTCTCACATGGCTTGTTCTGAGGTTAATGGAGTCGCATGTGCTTTCTATCATTTGACAAGACCCCTATTAAAACTTAAAACAACTTCTATGCAATGATATAGGTTTGCAGAGACAGAAGGCAGTTGAAGCAAGTGGTGAGCTTATGGACTTAGTTGTCACAGGATGCTGTGGAGATATGTGGAATTAGCAGGTTCCTAAAGGGACTGGACACCATTTCATGAAAAAACCTCATCCCAAAGGGGATTGACCATCCATTGCTCTACCCCTCATTTAGTGGCTCCTGATGCAGGAGGTGGACAGGGGAAATGGAGCATGGGGAGTGTCCAGGCTGGTCTCTTTCCTATTTGCAATTCCTACCCTTGGAAGTAGGGTAGGAGCTGGATGGACCATCAGGCTGCTGCTTCTGACCATTTGCTCAACATCTGTTATTTGAGTACCAGTCAACTGTGCTCTGGTAGATTTGATATCTTGTTCCTTTTTTCTGGATTTACTTTGAAACCAGGAACGACTTGTCAAGCCTGGGCTAATGAATCACTGCAACGCTTGATGTGTTGGCAGCACCATACCACCCTGCTTCACATTCTGTTCTGCTGCCATAATTTTAAGAAACTGTTGGAATGGTGCCTGAAACAAAGTCTATGTGATGATCTGGGAACTCATCTGCAACCCTCCCCCTGTTTATCTGTACCGAGTTATTTAGATAGGCCCTGATACTAGTTCTGGTTGCAGAGCAGGTTGTCACCAGCAAATCAAAAGCTTGAATATATTTTGTGAGTAGATAAATGAGCCAGTTAATCCAGAGCTGATGGGAAAAGTTCCTTTCTAATTGGGAGAATTCTTTCAGAAAAAGCAAAAGCTGTGGGAAAGAACTCCATGCTGACTTACTTAGAGTTGTCCTGTTGGTCATAATAATTTGTTTGGATTGGTTTAGAGGCCTTCTGTGCCCAGCTTGACCTTGGAGTGTTCATCTTGGTGTATCCTAGCAGACTTCTTTATTCTTTAATAGGTAATTTGAGTTCTCAGATTAACAGAAATTCTATATTTCTATCAACTTTGTCATATTTTGACTCTCAAAGTCTACTTCATTTGGTACTTCGGTACTTTGGTATGTAACAACTTAGTGAAACACTTCTGAAAGGCTGTTTGTCCTTGGGGGACAGTCCCTGGTAGGCTTGATGTACTCTTCTAAACTGGTCTGAGGGTAAATGGGGTGTGTGATTCTTGCAGCAGGGACTTAGGAAGGTGGGTAGCCCACCTGAGTGGAGACATAAGCTTGATAGCAGGACATGGCATTTTTGAGTCCCTCTAGGACTTTGAAAGTACAGCCTTTATTAAAGGCTTTAGAGTAGAGGCTTAAGAGCTTTGTTTGAGCTCCTTTTTGAAAACATTAGTTAAAATCCACTGCACCTCTGAGTCATCTCCCTTTCCTGAAAGCACCTTGAGCCTTTGCAGTCTGAAGGCAGTTCTGTCACCACTGCAGGTACAAGTGAGGGATGGTGCTGCCAGGTTACAAGTGGGGAAAGCAAAGAAGAGCCTTTCAGCTCAAAGTCATGGCTAGAGCCTTCAAATTCAGAGGAACAGCCCTGTTCTCTAAGAACTTAACCTTTCCCATCATTTGAGAAGTTGCCTGGTAGCTTATGGTAGCGCTGCTGCCTTCTCCTTTTTTCCTGTTTCTGCAGCGTCAGGAAGGAGGGGGAAAAAAAAAATCTGTAATCTGAGTAATATTCTAAATATAGAAGTGCTAAGTTACAAAAGAGAAGGATTTCTGATGGCTTCAAAATGGGTTTTGTAATAAAAGGAAATGTATTTGACATTGCCAGAATTTACAGTCCTGCCAGAGGCTTGTGAAATARGTTATACCAAACACTGCGCACTGCAGCGAGGCTTGTTGACACATACGGGTTACTGAAGGGTGTTTCTGGCTCTTGCCTTGAGGGTTTGCAGGAAACAGAGCCAGAAGGAAGAAGCTTTATATGCTTGTTCTGAGTGATACAAACTAATACTGTTTTTGTCTGCTTAACTGACTAAAATTGCTTTGAGTCCCCCTAGTTTGCATATTACCACAACGTTTGCCCCCAAATCTGCTCAGTTTTGGGCCTTTCTTTTGTAGTGGCTACAAATAAAGGTCCTGGTTGTTCCCAGATGTGAGAGTGGCTGCTTCTAAGTGGTCGGGTATAAAGTGAGTGTTGCAGGCAGAATTCTTAATGGTCCCTAGGTGGTTTCACTCATCCTCTTTTGGGGCACTTGGTGAGGATTCAGGTAGGGGTTTGGAGGGGAGGTGCTGCTCACTGTTACTGTTTTTCCACCAGGATTCAGCTGAGCACTGCTTGGATGTTATTTCTCTCATTTGGCAGTATTTAATTAGTCGAAGCTTCTAGTCCTGTTTGGTGCAGGAGAGGCATAACTAATAGAGTTATGTTTGGAAAAATGTACTTTGCTGGTGTTCTGGTTGGCTTAACTTAGTTGGGAGGTATTGAAGATGTCGGAGCATTTCCGTCTCACTTCTAACAGAGCCCAAGAATAAATGCTGTGGGATAGCTTTGGAAACCAGGTGATGTTAGAATGAAGGAGTCGGTAATACACTCTTAATACAAAATAGTTTTTCAGGTTCAATTGTGGGAGTGAAGTTAAATGGTAAAGGAAATATTAAGATGCATAAGTGGGGCAGCTACTCTGCTGTCTCAGTCTGTCTTGGGGAATTCAGACCAAGTTTCCCATCTTGTCTGCTGCGTGTACAGATGTTTGAGGTTTGCACAGTTTTACTTAAATCTACAAATCTCTAGAGTGTTTGCAACTTTTCAGAGGTTTGTCGCCTGCGTGAGAAGATTGAGAAGTGGAACCAGATTGTATACAGGAAATTAAGGATTTGCTTAGGTATTTGATAAACACTAATACTTGATTCTGCTGGAGGGACAGGATCTGGCCAGAAGAAACACCTTTTAAATCCATGTTTTTCAATCTTCTGTTGGTATATGAGGCTGTAGCCTGTTTATGTGGGAGATGGATGCTTTTTGCTGTCCTCTTGACTGTCATGTTTCTGGTGCTTGCAAACAGCTCTGGACATGAGCCCTGTGCCCAGAGCTGCTGCTTGAGGCTGCATTTGCAGGGGCAGCTGGTAGACACCTCTGGTCTTCCTTTGACTGCTGAGTTATTGACTTTAACGTAAAAAAACTCCATGAAAAGACCCACATGAGCTCTCAACCGTGCCTTAAGTTGCACAGAATTTAAAATAGTATCTCTCTTTCACAGCATTTAGGACGCATGTTAGAAAAAGCTGTATTTTCTGTGCAGTGCCAGCAGGAACAAGCTCAACAAATGCAGAAGTCTGTTGCTAAGAACAGTGCGTGCAGCTATCTCCCCATGCAAGTTTTCTYGTTGGGCACTTGCAAAGCCCTTATCTGCGCTGCAGAAGATCATGTGCGTGGAGTGGCTTTGCAGGAAGCAGCCGGCACGCGGTCCCTTTGCAGGCGCTATCGCCAGCTCACTGCTCTGCAGCCGCACAGAGTTTTGAACCAATGAATCGGAGCTCTCCGTAGAAAGACTTGGATACGAACACGAGAAGGAAGTTGAACAATGTTTTTCTTTTCACGTCTCTCTTTTTTGCTATTTCCTTGGTAAACAGCAACACTTGCTGGCAAGAATGGGAATAACAGATCAATTTGGTGCTTTTTTTTTAATGTTCGAGTCAAATGATGTTGTTCTGAGACCCCCCAGCAACTCTACAGCTCTTGCCTGGTGCTGGATTCGCCTGACATGGAGGGAGTTGGTGCCTTAAAACAAGGTGCAAACTCCTTTCTCTTCGCACTCTAAATCATAGTGTCATCTCTACCATTTATTTGTTTGCATAGATCCAAATTATGTGCTCTCCTGAGTTAAGACGAGCATACAAAATTGTATTAAGAAAATAAAAATTAATTAAAGGTTGTCTGTTCTCTGTTTGTTGTGGAGCAGAGCTTGCACAAGGGTGTGAAACCATGGTTATTAACCAGTTAATCATGATTGTCTCATTGATTAGCAAACCCCAAACCGTTAAGCTTAACTGTTGATTACTCTTTATGTAAGCGAAACTTCTGTTGCCAAGGATGACAGGAAAATTGCCTCATTTAAGTAACAAAAAAGGCAAAGACCAGGGCATAGCATATCAGGAGTTATTGAATATAAAGATAAAAAATGTAGGAACAGGGTATTGAAAGAAGCTGTTTAGGTGCTTAATTCTCGTTGTTACCAAACACAAGTAAAGTGCCTATATGCAGTAAAAATACTGACTGGGAGAAAAAGATGGGAAGAAAAGTCAATTTTATTAGAATAAAGGAGGGCACAGGGGAAAGAAGTGTGGGAAGAAGAGGAATCAAAATAGCATGTTCTGAAATACCTGGGAGTCTTTAGGAGATACAGGCTGTGCCTTTTAGGTGCCTATTTCTGCTTTGGCAGTTATTGCTGCACTAACTGGTTCCTGTGAATTTTCCTCTGGGAGCTTTCTTGAGGGCAGTGAAGAATCTTGCCTATAGTTTTAATTCCAGAAGATGGATATATTGCTATTTATGGGAGGATTCCTGGGAACAAAAAAGCTTCTTGGGAAGAGGGTAGGGATGTTTTGGGATTAATGTTTAGAGGATATGGGAGTCCTTCAGAGAGTGTCCTTCAGTCCAGACCACAGGGAGTCTTTTCATTATTGCTAGTCACTGGTGTCTGTAGTTTTGTGCATATATATTTTGTGCACACCAGGTGGGTGTGAAATTAGCCTTTGATTCATAGGGTTGTGCCACCTTAGGGAGTGGGAGAAAAAGTCCACGTGGTGGCATGTCTGTCCTGTTGCCAAATACCTTGAGCAAAGGGGGAAATCTCTTGTATTTGGAAGATACTTTGAAGATTATGAATGCTTGCATACAACATACACTAATTAAATGTGATTAGAAGGACTGTAAGTAATAGTTCTGTTACGAGGATGAAAAGAGGGTGAGAAAGATGAGTGGCAGAGTAGGAAGGTGTCAGTTGGATACATAAGTATGCAGTAGTGTATTGGTAGCCTCATGGAAGCTTGCAAGTGTTGGTCTCACTTTGAAGGGACTTTGGCTAGGGATTTTCTAGATGGGAGGAACTGGTTGGGAGCTGATAGCAAGGTGAGTTTCCCTTTGTTCTTCCTTGCTTTGTCTTTATAGTCTCTTTGCTGTATATATGCATTTGGACCTTATTTTATAGAGTGACACTAAAAGCAATAGGGGAAGACCCTTCAATCTCTTTTACAGCACCCAAGGGAACTCATTCCTTCAGGCTCTTGGTTTGTCTTTCCTTTTGGAAATAACATTCAATATATCTTTACCCTTGAGAAGGCAGTAGTTCTCTCTAGACAGACGGTTCTACCAGACTTCTGTCCGTCTTGTCATGTACCAGCTCCTTCCTACTTCAGTATTCCCTGTCTTGTGGCTTTGAGACCCTCCCAGTGGCACTTAGTGGATCTATGGAGCATCCCCACCATCTCTGACACTTGCTGCCATCCTGGCAGCCCAGAGAGGATGGAGCTGCATTTGGAGTATTTTTGCATGCTGTGTGTGTTTGAACAGCCCTGATGCTCCTGTAATTTTTGTGGGATGGACAAGCAGACTGCTTATTACTGCTGTGATTGCCCAGGAAATGTGCTGGCAGCTCCACCCTTGACTCCTGATGTACTGTACTTCCCCCTGAGCTGGGGCTGAGGACCAGGTTAGTCATCTCAGCCTGGCTCTTGCAGCAGGTACCTCTGGCTGCTGCTGCTTCCCTAGCTTGCTCTTCCATCATTGCCTTGTTCTGCTCTGTCTCTTCAGTTCCCTTGGGTTATTTTTGCTCTTCGATATTATTAGTAGTTTTTTTTCCCATCTGGCTGTGTCCTGCTCTTCAAGAAGTCCAGCTCAACAGCAGAGGAGCGTGGCGGGCAGGTAACGATGAGCCTGAGATGGTGCCGCAGGAAGCGCTAGAGCAGAAGACATTGCACGAGGTCCACGCGTCTCGTAGAGCACAGAGGGGACGGCTCCGCGGCACAGAGGTAGGACCCCCTGTGGCACAGCCGCCCGAAGCTCCTGGCTGCCACTCCTGTCACAGCAAAGTGAGTTTGCTGCCAACTTAGTATGAAAAGGTGCAGCTGAGGACTTTTTATTTTTGTTCCTTTTAAAGAGAAGATCCATGGTCAGAATGACTTGTTGATTATCGTTATTACAAGGGCAGGCAAAATCTGGTGATCGATGTCTCTTGCAAAAAGACCTTTGCTGTTTCTTGGCACAGTTTTATCTTCTCCCGTGCTGCTTATGTTGTTTGTGGTCTTTTATTGTCAGACTTTTTGGGCATAAACAGGCGTTTCTGCTGCTTGTCCTGCACTTTCTGGGTAAGAGGTGTAAGACTGTGTGTAAAATGCTGAGTGAGGACAGCTGTCTCTGTGTGTTGTGGTATTACAATCATAATTAACTGATGAACAGCAGTTAGAGAAGTTGATGTATGTATCTCTGTACGTAGACAAGCAGTATGTTAATATATGAAACAAATGTTATATAGAAAATGTGTGCAACTGTTTTCAGGTAAGGAGAGAGCATTTCCTCTTCAATGGAGGGTACAGTATCCACTATTGATTAATGCTTTGTGGCTAAATAGGACAAATAAGCAAATGGACTCTCTCTGTCTTAATTTGCAGCTGGTTGCTTTAACACTTGTTAACTTCTAACTTTTAATGCAGATGGAGAAAGCCAGCATGTATTTTAACACTTAATTTCAAATACAAGTCATAGAGTAAATGTGTGTGGACTTTCTTTGACCTTCATTGTATTTTTGACCTAGTGTGAAAGAAAACTGTAATAAAGCAGATGTTCCATGAGAGCATTTGAACTTGAACTAATCTGCTTAACTCTATCACTGTAGGTGGTAATTTTTTTTCCGCTGTAAATATTTCAGGAGAATGTAACTTCTTCCTGGAAATGTCTGGTTCTGAAGGCCTAGTAGGCTTTGCATAGTGGTTGAGGAGTACATTAAAAGTATTAGGAACTGTGTTTATTTATAGCATGTATGAATAATTATTACTCAAAGTCTGAGTATTATTTGGTTGGGAAGTCCCTCATTAGAAACTCTGCATCATCGGCGTGAACTGTGCTGTTACTTAACTAGTTTTACTTGCCATCTAGGCAGAGACTTGAGAGGTAACTGCAGAGGCAGATACGCTGTGAACAGGAAAGCAGATCTGCAAGCATCCCAGATACCTTTCCTAATTGATTTGAAGGATAGCTAATGCTTAACTGCCTGTGCGGAACGCTGTTCCAGAGGGTGCTGGGAGGGAGAGATGAAATCAGGTGTCAGGGTGGTTTGTGTTTTTTGTCTTTTTTCGGGTGTGGAATGGGGATATGTATTTTTTGCCAGTGTTACTGGAGGTTACTCAGCCTGCTTTGTGTCTTGCACAACTTTGTACCCTCAGTGAAGCTGGGCTTGATTTATGCACCCAAGTGTTTGGCCTGCCTGCCTTTTCTTTCAGCGGCCAGCGTTTGTGCCCAGACAACAACAGTCATCTCTTCTAACTGCAGCCTGGTGTTCCTCTCCTGCAGACCTCTAAGTGACATCCAGGAGACATCTTTATCATTCCTGCTTTGCAGATATGGAAATGGAAACTGAGAAGGAGCTGACTTTACTTTGGGGATGATTAGCACAGGTCAGCAACAGTAAGGAACTGAGAGTTGCCTGTGCAAAGCAGAAGAAGCTCCTGCAAGGAAGACCTTCCTTGCAGAAGGCTGCAGGACACGAACAGCCACTGGGCTCTCCCTGGTGCAAGGACACTTTCTCGCGTGGTCCCTGTGCTGAGTGTGAACTCTGACTGGGCCGCTTCATGGAAGCAGGCGTTTCATGTTTGTGTTACACAACGCTTAGTCTTGACCTTTACTTACAAAAAAACAAGGAGCCTTTGGGGTTTCTTGTTCTTATTTTCTATATCTCCTTGTAGTGTTTTTTTCCCCCTGAGAGCTACTGTTGCCCTCCTTGGACTTGTTGACTTGTGCCTCTTGCTCCATTTGCTCCATCTACATGGTGTAAGTGCTTCTCCTTCCTTGCATCTAGTAGCATCTCTAGAGTATCCCTTTCCTCTTCATCTTGCCTTCTGTGCTGTTTTCTTTCTGGTCCTGTCTATATTTCCCGTTCCTCCCTCCTGCCCAGTACCTGGCTTCTGCCTTCCTCATACTGCAGGTCCCCTCTGTGCAGAATCTTGTTCTGCTTTTGTGGATTTATTTAACATGAGGTACACAGGAGAGGCAAGTAAGCCATGAGGAAACATGGAAGGGTAGTAATCACCACTGCAAATGCTGCTCTCGGGACATGGCGAGCCTATGTTATGTCAAGAATTTTTTTGTTGGCATCACTAATGGAAACTGTGAGGATTTGGGAAGCTGAGTGTTTTTTGGAGAGCAGTCCAGGATGGAGAGCGAGCGTGCGTGGCGGCCTGTGGGAATGTCTGGCATTCGGCAGGGGTGAGGGCTCCTTCTGACCTTTGTGCTGCTGCTTTGCTCTGGTCCTGGCTTTGCTTCTCCACTAATGCTGGTGGCCCTGACTTGAACCAGTGCACTTCATAGCTGATACCTCGCTGCGATTCACCTGTAGTGGGGTAGCTGAAACTGAGCACTTCATGACCTTGGCATTATGAAAGCCTGTGGAAGGAGGAGTTGGCTGAGTTATCTTGACTTTACCCATGTTACCATCCTCTGTTAAAGGAAATTTGCCAACTGATTTGGGAGTGACGGCTTAATTGCTTGCGTGTTTTTTTTTTTTTTTTCTGTTCATAAGTGATTCATTATTTCCTTTCCCTGAAACAGTAATCAAATATAAGCAGAGCTGGCTTTGCGTCTGAGAACTGGGCTTCTGTAAAATGGAGTGAAAAAGAACCGATTAATGTTTTTATGGTTAAATTATTAGTTCATATGAAAGCTCAGTTGCTGCACAATAGCAGCAATTTTCTTGGTTTATACAACCAATGGCATGTGAAAAGTCTAGGCATTGCTAATGCTGCCTCATCTTCCTAATGTGCTATTGGAATAGCAGTGAACTTAATCGTAGGCCAAATCTAAAATGCTGTTAAGTAATAGTTTTTCTACAGTGCAGTGTTCGTGTGTGTGTTAAATCATGTAAAAAAAGTAGAAGCCTGGACCAATAGAGCTGGATTGTAACGGGACTGACAAGGATTTTGTTGTTAAAGGCTTTCCATTAGAAGCTTTTTAAAATTATTTTATTCCTTCCCCAAAATGTTCTCTTGGTTAGTTCAAATCCTCTCATTATCATGGCTGCAAGAATACTACTTTTTGTTAGTACAAGAATATAACTTCTGATGTTTCAGGGCAATGGGTTTGTTCATCAGCTGTTCTTAGTAAGTGCTTTGTGGATGCATCCCACAGGCATCTGTCCCAATTTCACTTATTTCAGGAGAGCGAAGGAGATGTGCTGAACACGGTCTAAGATTGACCAGGGGCTATCTGGGCCATTGAGTTCTGAGTCCTGACCCCAAATCTATCAAGCAGCGGATTTTTCTATGTGGATGCATGAGTGCAGCTCGTATATCTGCAGCTTCTTACCCTAAGCTCATGAAGGGGGGCAAAGGCAGGATCAATATATTTCTTGACTTGAACAAGTTATTCCTTGTCTGAAAAGACTCTAAACCAGCTTCAGTAACAGGTGCTTCGTATATGACTTGGCCCCATCTGCATAAGGGTGGTTCTTTTAATGGTCCTTCTGGCTAAACCGCTGCCTTTGGAAAGTGTTATTTGGGATGGGAAGAGGTGTCCTTTGGGAACAATCTTTTTCTGTCTTCAGTAAGAATTTCAGCTTTGTTTTTTCACCTGACATTTGAACCCTTAGAGCAAAGTGAACCTGCTTTTATCCTGGAGCAGGTATAGTTTGCAGAGAGGAAGATGCTGGAAACTGCTTTCTGGGCTGGCTAAGCTGAGATTGCCCTTTCCTCATTTTCCAACATTCGGATACTATTTTTGTTTGTTTGGCTCGTTTCCCTTCTGAGCCTCTTGTCTCTGCTTTTCAAAATGCAATGATGCGAAATTTTGAATGCAACGACCACTTGTGTTCTCATCAGCAGCAGTGCAACGGAAACCTGGGATGCTACCTGTCCCCACAATGGCCCCATCTCATGTCCTGAGGAGTGATCAGGGAGATGCTGGATGTTCCCTTGGGAAGCCTGGAGGAGACTCGCGAGCTTGAATGACATGGCCACATGGGCAGCACACTCGGGGCTGCCCACTCTGCCCGCCAGTCGCGTTTCTAAAGCCTTAGTCACCTTTCCTGTGAAAGCTTCAGAATATATTTTTCTTCTAAGTTTCCAAATCCGTCTCATTGACTTACTGTAAAATCTATGGAGTATCACTTGCCCTTAAACCAGTAGGAAGTTATTAAAAGGTCGAAGTATTTCTTAAGTGCTGTGGTGTTTCTGTTGTCTTGAAATTGCTTGCTCAATTGCTGGTTTTTGGGTAAGACATCGAGACTGGTCTCTGAAATACGTAATGTGATCCACACTCCTCTGCTCTGCTTGTGTGTTGTGCTTCCCTCAAAATGCTACAACAAGCAGAGATAGAGCTGGAGTGTCTAGGCTGGAGTCGCGGTCAAAAATAAACATGACATTATTTATTACCTTGGACCTGGACCCGATTCAGGCTGCTGTGCAGTGATAAGTATGACATCTAATGTTTTTAATTGGGCTTTAAAATTGAGGCTCATATGCTTAGCTAGGTCAGTGTCTGAAAGGCAGTCTTGCTCAATCCAGCTTTCCTTATTTCTGTGGTTCTGTTTTTTTGTGCATTCATGTCCTCTGTGATCTCTTCCTCCCTAATTCTTGTTGTTATAGGAAAACATGCTTGGTTTTTAAAGCCTTTTCATAGAAAAGTGGCAGGRTACGTGATGTCCTCGCTGCTAACTGACAATGCCTTGTCTTGTGCAGCATGGTTATAATTGTACAGATTTTGCTCTTGAGTCCTATTGATGTTACCCTGCTAAAGCATTTTTTGTGGTGCTCCTATTTTTTGCACGAAAACTCCTAAATTTAGTAATGCTGAAACCTGCGAGCCAGAGTTGTGCTGTGAATTTGTGCTGATTCAGACTGTTAAATTTCCATTCCTTTTCYTTCCCTTGAGTTTTAGGGAGCCTTTAGCAGCTTGGCAGACCTGTAACCGTGTCTGACCCTTCTGCTGCTCTGGATCCATGTTGCTGCTATTGCTGTCACCACTCTATGCTAGTAGCTGTGTTTGTTTGCAATATCGGTAGCTCGAGTGCTTTCTATTTTAGGATTCCCTGGCATGCACTAGCCTGCCCAGAACAGCGTTTGCACTCTTTGGGAAAATGCAGGAGGCATCCAACAGAAAGGAGCAAGTTTGCAGAAGGTTGGATGTACATCAAGTTTCCTTGAGGCATCCCTTAAGAGAAATGATTGCTGGTTATGAATCGTGACTACTGAAAGATTTATACCACTTGTCGAAAACCAACATGGAGAGATTCTGACTYGCTCTACCCCATTTTTCCAATGCATATGCATTGGTAAAATACTTCTATTTTTAATGCTGAGTAACTGTTAGCTCAAACCCTTCCATGCGAAGGGTTGATAATGTGGTAGTGTCGCTAAGAGTATTGTTGCATGAAGAAGATGCTCTACTGTGCTCCTTCCACCTATAATCTCTTTTAAAACCTTGCTTAAAATGATTAAACAGATTTGGGGAGCTGGCCCTGTTTGGCTTTATGCTGAAGAACACTATGCTGTRTCTTTATGTGCATGTGTGTACAGGATTTGAACAGAAAATCATACTGGAATTGGACTGACCAGGGTTTTATTTCTGGGAGATTACAGCTGCTTACTATTTCCTTAGAGTCAGTTTGAATCTGTGAGTCTTTTAAGGAGGTGTTTAGTAAAATTTGTCATCTCAAAATGGTGTTCTGTGCTGAGCATGCTCAGTAGGGAGAAGAGAACATAAGAAAGGAATCAGCAGTTTCTTACTTGTTAGTTTGGCTAATGGTGGATTTCAGTAGTGAAGGTTTCATTCATGTAAACTTTTAATAATGTTCACGTAGTGCCTTGAAAAGGTTGAGTTAGTAGGAACGTCTAGCCTCTGAATGTGGAAAATACAGTAGCTCAACACACATTTATGAGGAGTAATAAAGAACATAATGCCCACGGCCAGGTGAGCTGGTGACCTGGTGTGGCATCGGGGTAGCAATAAATGCCCACGCAAGTTGTTGGTGATCTTGCTGCAATTGTAAGTGTTCTCGTGTGCCTTTCCAAACGGTGATGTGCCTGCATTACTTCATGCTACATCCTGTATGCCAGGGTTGAAACGTCTCTAATTTGGAATAATATGGATATTTTTCTATGCTTTTAAGTATGGGATTAGCAATTTAAGAGAGCAAGACCAAGCATCAGTGTTCCAGGACCAAATGTAGAGTTAAAGAATAACTGAGGTTGGAAGGGACCCTTGAAGGTCATCTGGTCCAGTYGCCTGGCTCTGTGTCCAAGTTTAGAGTTGGACAAGGCCTAAGGAGCCTTGTCTAGTCAAACTCTCATGATTTCCAAGGCTTATCCAAGTTGCTAATGTAAAGGTCAAATTATTGATCCTGGTGTTGACTCCTGCGGAATGCTGCAATTCACCATTTGCAACACGGGGTCTCAAATGTTGGCCACTTCCTTCAGATCTGGGTGGTTTCACCAGTTTTCCAAACACATCATGGTTGGTTAAATCTTGCTACTCTGCCCGTTCGTCTGCCAAACCAGATGAAAAGACACCTTGTCCCAGAAGGTGGTCAGCTTGGTGAGACGCTATTTGCCCAGCAGTGCTGGTGTATGAGCCATCCCATCTTGTCTCAGTGACCCTAGTGCTGATTAAACRGCTGCCTGACCTGCTTGCTCTCCTGCTCTGCTCTACTAACGGACTGAGATCTGGATGATCTGTGCAATGAGCAGGCAGCCMACACCCGAGGTAGACTGGAAGGCCCCTGTGTTTTATATTGGTTGTTTCAGGCCGTCCTTATTTCTCTGAGGAATTCTCTCTCTCCTGTTTCTCCTAGCTCTGTTTGTGCTCTTCTGTGTGCAGCTGGGGACAACTACACTTAATTCTGTGCATCTTTGCAGATGACCTTACAGGCCCAAGGCTGCAAGGATGCCTGGTGCTGCTTGAGGTGTTTCACTGCTCTAGCCTGGAAATGCAAAGTTTGAGAACCATCTYAGTTGTACTGATGTGTGCTAAATGTGGGAAGAGTTTGTTTCCTATTGAATAAATTAATTGTTGGGTAACTTTTCCCATTGTTATTCCTCTGTTTTATCACCATATGTTTTCCAGTAATGATTTTGATTAGAAAAACTATAGGCCTTTTTTTGTTGCAGTTCAGGAGCAGCTSTTGTTATGTGGAAAAACTCATTTACATTTGCAGAACTTGGGGATGATTAAGTTTTCATTAACAAGGTTCTTTTTTTAAGTGCTTAAAAAAATGTGTGCGTGTAGAGAAGCTGTGTTTGAGTGTGTGGAGATTAGGCTGGCTATAAATAGCAGCTTCCATGACCCTGCTGGAATTTTCTTTAAGCTCGGAAACACTGAAGTGTGTGTTTTGTCAGGTTTGAATCATGAATGCTGAAGAAGAGCTAATGAGTCCTTATTTCTCGTTCCTGTTCTCTAAACTAGTGTAATCTTTGTATTAACAGCAGATCAAAGTCTGAAACTGCAACTTAGGCTCTGGTTGCTGTACTTACKTTCCTCACAGCATTTACTTGTCTGTTTTTTTTTTAAAAGTAATCTAAAAGTGTTTATGAGAATGTTGCACCACATGTATATTAACAAGCAAGTGCAGCCAGTGCAACTCTTGCTGTGGGTGGCAGTTCCCAAAATGGACTTTATTTGCTGCTGTGTAAAAGGCTTTCCTCTCGAACATCCTGTGGGTCTTGCCCTTGCAAAGCGAATGGATTTATCTATTGTTTTATCTGGTTTTCCTGACAGCTTCATAAAGAAGTGTAGCTGTGACTAAATGATCAGCCACTGGGATAAAATCCATATTCTCCACAGCCAGGCTTTGGTGCGGTGATCCGGTTCCGGTGAATCAGTGGGAAAGTGTTCRCTTGCTTTTGGAGCTGAGATGTGATTATTTTGTGGAGGACTTTAAAAGCTGTGCCCTATCTGAATCGATAGGGAAGAAAGAGGCTAATACCTCTGTTATTTTAGCCACCTCTTCTGCCCGCCTCTGTGTGTCGAGCTGGYTTTGTCACAATTTCCTTCCTGTGTGYTGTTGCTGTGCCCATCTATGAAGAGCAGACACGACTAATGTAAGGCATGTGGATGTCTGAACGCTTTCTTTTTTTTCTTTTTAATTCTTTTCCCAACAAAACAATTGAAGTCAAGTTTAATGGAAGCTAATGTTTCATAGAAGTATGGTAACTTTGGACATGGTTATTAGGAAGCAATCAGTGCTGTGTGCTGTGTGTGTGGTCTTTTCTAGTGCAAATTGCTTTCAACGTATTCAAGCCAAATAGTTTTTTCTGATAATAAACTGAATATTTCCTTTTCAAATCTTTATTTTTGTGTGGCACAGAATTTTAAAAATGTATATTTAAAGTGCAGTGCTCAATTTGCTTTTGTTTTGCATGAAGTCATAGACCACTTAAAATTCCTCATAAAGCTGCTCTAATAGTTTGCTAATCTTGCTTATTGACTGAGAACATGGGCTTGGTTCTCTTGTTGCTTATCTTTGGTGCTATAGAGGAAAAACAACCATTCCTCCATTGTTCTGTGCACTGTGAGTAACAAAAACTGGTGCTTGTTAATGATGCCCTTACAGGTGAATTCCTCTATTACTTTTRCCCTGTTCTTTGGGATGCTACTGACTGTGAGAGTATTGAGTTGCTCAAGCCAGGTTTTCATAGCTTCATGCTTTGTTTTGGTGCCTGCATGGATGGTATCTGCTTTMTTGATAACATTGACAGTGGAGACTCATTCTCTTTGAAACTCACAACCAAAATAACATTAATGCTGTTTAAAGGCAGTTGGCAATGGTTCTTTTTGTTGGCTTAAAATAACTGTGTCCACTTCCTCCTGTATCAATCAGCTGCCTCAGATTTACCTATCTGTGTGCCTTTGGCTCTGATGCACTGGGAAGCTTAAATAGGAATATACCTAATCACTTTGAAACCTATTTTCATGTAATATTCTTGTGATGCCACTCCAAAGCGCTTGCGTTCCCTGTGTGTGTGCTTTGCCCTTGGCTTTATTGCCTAGCATGTGCTCTGCTGCTGCACTTGGAGTTGTAGGGATGTATCATAATGATCATCAGATCTACCTCTTAAGTAACCTAGCTGAAAAAATGTGGTCCTGAATGAGGTGCCCGAGGTCACAGCGTCTAGCCTCTTGTCTCAACGTGTGTGTCTCATCCTTTTAACACCGAGTAAGTTACGCGGATGAAATTTGCCTAATAAATTCACTTCCTATTTTGTAGCTGTAATTATTGTAAGCTCTTTTGTGAGGCCATTGTGAACAGAAATTAGAAGGCCAAAAAGTACTGAAAGCTCTAGAATGTGGTAGATCTGTAAATGCTGTGGCCTGATGTAGGTGTTGAAGATGTACATTATTGGTGTCTGCTCTTCCCAGAGGGGTGATCAAAACCCAGCTGCTTCGAGTCACTTTCCAGGTAATGCTGGCTGGAAAGGACCTTAAACTTGGTGGTGTTAAGGTTAGATGATGGTCTGTATGAAAATATCTATCTCGGAAAGCTGTTARGCAGAGGGTCTGTTCAGCCAGGTGCATGAGTATCCTTGGCAATGTGTGAAGTAGGCAGGCAAACAGGTCCTGTACTGTTTGGTAAATCTTCTTTAAAACGGCAGRCTTTTCCCAAAAAGGAGATTATTTGGAAGCTGCTTGGTTTTACTATGCTTAGGCATTCCTGTAACTGCATTGATGGTAGGGTGGAAACTTCAATTTTCTAACAAAGGACTTTGGTGTGGTTTTGGGTCACCAGTGGTGAATCAGTTCAGGGGTTGTGCAAGGGAAGGCTTTTTGTGTTGGTTCTCCTGCTGTCCTTTCACAGKGATGGCTTGATGTCGCTTCCATTTTTTTCCTCATGATTACCCTTCTCAGGTTTCCTCTTTCCTCTCTCTTTATTGCCTCTTATCCCCKTAATGTTCCAAGGAGGGGATGCTCATGAGAGTGAACGTGGAGCACTCGCCCATGGGTGATGCACCCTTTGGAAGGGTTGTCTTTGGTTCTGTACAGCGAGTGACATTTGCTCAATTTTAGAGTTTTCCATTGAACTCTTAATATCTGAAGTGAAGGGGTCTTTAAGCACAACTATTTATTTTGCACTTTCAGCCAGGCTGCAGTTGCTGSAGTTCATGTCCATGCACGCAAGTTGCTTGAGAGATCTGAGCTTAAGGTTGCACGGGAAGAGTCTCCAGAGCAATGGAGCAAATGTGTAGCAATGTGTGTTTTTTAGGAGCATTTACACTTTTTTGAAAATGCAGGAAGCAAAAGCTGCTGTGGCTGATGATGGATCTGGGAGTTTTACAAAGCAGCACTGGTTACTCATCGGTCTGCATTTGCAGAAGTGGGGACGGCAGGCACAGGGCTGAGAGGTGGGTGGTGGGAGTAAAAGCCAAGTCACTRCTGGAAGCTGGTGCTTCCCGAGCCCTTCCAGAGCAGCATTGGATTTGTGGTTGAGAGCAGCTGTTYGGGTTGAGCTTGTGCCTGGCTGGAGCAGCGAAGTTGAAGGATGGGTTTGCTGGGTAAGTTTGTGTAGTGCCGGACTGCCTTTGCTTTAGCAAGTTGCATTCAACATTTGGTTGTGTTTTTGTGTGTGTTGGGGATTTTTTTTTGCCTCTCATTTCCACTTCCAAATCAGATAATAAAATGAAATAATGGTGTGACCAAGGGAGGGGAAAAAAGGAGGGAGAGAAAAAACCAAAACGGGTGATAAATGTTTCCTTGCTCGTTTGTTCATTATCTTCTCAGGTAAAGTCTAACAATTGAGCACAGGACCTTTTGAAWGTACTTTGAATGTCTGGGCAGTTGGTTCTGCAGCTTATTCCTTTCTGAAACCCCAGCTTCTCGTTGCACAAGCTCTGTGTGTTGGAATTGGCAAGGCCATGGGGCAGCTCTTTCAGTTCTGTATTAAGGGCCGGCAAAATTTCAGCTGGAACCACTGCAGCCAATTACTCCCTGTGGCAAGAGAGCATTGGTCCCAAAAAATTAAGAAATGAAGACTCAGGAGTGAAGTGGGAAATGGAGCTAGGGACTTAAAACTTCTGCCTATGTGTGTTTGGAGGGGAGAGAGGAGCATTTAAAGCTCAAATGATACTGTCTGTGGCTTTCAGATAACAGACGAGCGTGGGAAGAATAATTGAATTTCTGTATCAGGCTGCTTGCAGCACCTTGAGTTCTGCTCTGATAGTGGAATAAAAGGCTTTATCTGTACTGTTGCTAATGATCAGAAACTGCCATTTAAGAGTATAGATCAAGTAATTTATATAACGTTTTTATTAAAACTGTAAACTTGCAATTTTTTTTTATTTGATACAGCATTTTTTTTAAAGCAGGTTCCTGTTCTCATTCCCTTTTGGAAAAAATACTTTGCTTTTGGATGCTTAACTTCTGGGAGTAGACCCATAAAGCAGAGAAATGATAATTGGTGATATACTTACCCATGATATTTAACAATTTCTGTGTTTAGACCTTTTTATTTTTTATCTTTAAGGCTTTTAAAAATTTATTTACAGAACTTTATATGTGGACTGCAGAGTTGGAGTTGACCTGGTACTGAAAGGGAACACGCTTTACACCCTGGGAGCTGCATTCTGCAGTATAGAAGTTCAACTTGCTTGGTTTATTTTTTTTCTTCACAGCAAACAAATTTTGAAAGCTCACCTTGGCAGGAATTTATACCACTGTTTATGCTAAATAGGAGTGGGGAAAAAAAGGTTTCTAAACAGCATGTTTTATTGCTGTGCTGGCAATGCAATGCTTTTCTTGTAGGTATCTTTGTTTTGTTTTCCTGTCGTTTTCCCATGCTTCCATGCCTTTACTCCATTAGAAACTTAMAGTTTAAAACCAACCAACAACCCCCCAACTTGATTTTTAGAAGATATTCCTTCATGCATTGTATCTTATGCATTATTTTTTCAGGTTAGCATTATGAATTTTGTGATGATGTGTGTTTAGAGAGCACTTGCTGGGCCAGACAGGAGCATGATCTTCAGGTTGCATGTTTTGGTCTTGTGTACTTAAATCTATAAAATAAATTTAACTGTATTAGAAGAGCAGTGGAAACTTAAGTTCTTCATTCCTAAGCTGAGAGTTAGACCATTGAAGGTTGTTCCATTCTCTTCTGYCCTAAAGTTCAGTGGAAATGCCTGATGGCAAGTTCATTGTAACGAACGGTAATAAGATGCCAAGGRTTTGGGTTATTTATACTGGTGTAACAAGCTTAGGGGATTCTCCTCTGCTCAACTTGTGCGTGGGTGTTGCGAGAGTCTGGCAGGTTTACCTTCAGTTGCATCATATGCATTGCTTGTCTGTGCTGCATAGCATAATTAAAGATACCTGACTTTCTCTTGGCTACGGAACATGGATAATGTTGGGTTTTAAGGACTCCTGTCCTTACTGCTCATTCTTAAGCCCCTTAGGAGACCTCACTCAATCTACATTAAGGATGATGGCATGGTTTCTGATGGCGAATAGGTGTTGGACCTTCTGTCATATTGTCTTGGAAAGGTGATGCTCTTAACTGCTCTAGATTAATTGTCTCCATGCCTTCTGTGTGCACCAAGTTGTTTCTTGCTGAATTAAGTGTGGGTTTTTGGCGGGGCTCAGTCTTTGGGGTGACCCAAAGATCTGCTGTGGAAGGGAGGGCAGATGGGCTTCTGTAAATCAGCCCCTTTTGACCTAGGAGTCTGAAACTCTAGTTTTTTTTGCTGTGGTTAAGGAAGCTGTTGGGTGGAAACTAGGTGAATACTCATGAGAGAAGAAAGTGTGGTAGGTGTGCTTTTTCTTATTTTTATTTTTGTTTCTTGGCTGAATAAGGAAGCAAATCAATGTCCAAATCTGGTGACCAACTTGAAAAATTGCTTCTGGTAATGTTGCTGAAGCTGACTGGGCCAGTCAATCTGGACAACAGGTTGGTTGAAGAACAAGGACATAGAAGCAAATTCTGTTCCAAATGTGAATGAATAAAGGTTCCCATTTCTAGCACTGCGCACATATAACTTTATAACTCAGCCTATTTGCAGCCTATTTTCAGACTTKTTTTTAATGGTAGCACTTGAAGTTAGTGATATCCTTTGACTCSTGCTATACCCTTTGGTGACAGCCCTGAGTTCTGAGCCTCAACTAGTCTTGGTGTGGTTCAGTGCCAAAATCTAGGGGATGCTGTGATGGGCTTCCTCAAAAGGTAGAGTGTTCTTAACTGCACTCACTATACACTGCACTGCTTGCAAGGCAGTAATATTGGCACTCAAGTTACTTATAAATGACCTTAAACAGAGAGGTCATGCTTTTGAGCTGYTATTTACTACCTCAGTCCAACACTTGTGAACTCTGACTTGCTCAGTTGGACTAAGGTTCAGGAGTATGTGGGCAACAAGGTCCACAAAGGTGGGRTGAGAGGGGAGAGCTTTCCAAGAAATCCAGCACCGTGGCTGTTGACATCTAACTTTCTGGCACGCTGGATGATATGAGGCATGTAGGCCTGGAAGCTGGATGTGCTAGTGGCACTGGAAGAGCATCTGTACTGCATTGGGACCCCATAAGCAGCTGGTTGGAGTTAGGACTCTCGCTTCCCAGCTGAGCAGTGTCTGGCCAGACTGGTGTGTGCATGAAGGCATCAGCTTTTGTTAAGTGCAATCTGTGACTCCAGTGCTACCTCAGATTTGTATGTGCTGCAAGGAATTGCCTTTGTCATGTGTCCGTCATGTCAGAGCCCTTGCCCAAAGGGGACCTTCAGTGACCTGTAGGTTGTTACTGGCTGCTTCGTTCCACAGTKATGTGCTTTGTCATGTGTCTTGATTGGAAAAGCAGCAGATTGCTGCTTTGCTAGTCCTCCGATTTGAAAACTGCTTCAGGACCTTGCTGCTTAGAATATAGCTCATGGTACTAATTTAATCTTACTCATAGCYGGTTCATATCGCTTGGTACAATGCCAAGGTTGTGCTTTTTTGGGTGTTTGTTTCCCTGCTGTATTTATAGATGGCAGCACTCATCCCTATCAACCTCCATTTTGTGAGATTAAAATGCCAAACTTGTAGCTTCCCAATATAAAGTGGATTCTCTCATCGCTTCAATTTCAGTTCCTTCTGTTTCTAGACAGATTTCTTTTACCAGTGACACTAATTCTTCTTTGTCCTCTTTGCTGTTACTTTACCTGACACAGTCCARGGCTGTGACTTATGTGTATTTCATATATTTTGAGTGGGATTAGTGTTTTACYTATTGCCTTTTTACCTTTTTTATCCATAATGCACAAGACTCTGAGTGGGACCAGTTGAGCCCACCAGGTGAAAGAGGAGACGAAGCTCCATCTAGTGTATGAAAGCACRAAACAGGCTGTCTGGAAGTCGGGAAAACAGGAAGAAAACCTAAAACTAGGTCTTAAAAAAAGGTTTAGGTTTTAGGTCTAGATTTTTAAAACCATTATCTTTGCCCTACTACTTTTATTGTTGGCCAAAGATACTTAAAAGTTGCAAATGCTGCAAGGAGTCAACTTAAACTTCTGGATTCAGAGGAATTCAGGTTTCTGCATTCTACAGGTGCTTTATTGGAAGAAATCTTTCAGGCTAGAGTCTGAAATAAGTTTGCAGAACCTCTCTCCAAGGTGTTTCTAATGTTTGAGGTGTCTTGATGCTGCGCTGAGCTCAGGTTGCTTTCTCTGTTTCATTCCGGGATTCACTGGAATGAGTAAATCATACACACTGATAGTGTGGCCTCGTTGCAGGTCGAGTGCTGGATTCACTTTGTGGTTTGTGTTACGGCTGCTGGGATTTTTAATCATTTAAAGCATCCGCTTTAAATGCGGATGTTAAATAAAGGCTTTCTCTTTTGCTGTTTAAGATCCTGTTTGCTCAGCGTGTTAGAGCAAGGTGAGATTTGAAGTTGCCTTATGCTCTTYGGGGGATATTAAACAGCAGGGTACCAAGTGAAGCTGGTAAGCAGAAAATTGAGGCCGAGCAGGGGGTTTAGATCCCAAATTGCTCAGTTGCTGCTGAGGAGCGGGTGGCTTTTTAGCCCAGAGATGCTGAGCATGGGAATACAGGGCAGAACTGTGAAYGTGCCACGAGTCAAGTCTGTGTGCGAACAGAGCTGCAAGGCTGCTGTGTAAAGCCATAAAATGCTACTTTCTAACTTTAGATGTAATGAAAAAGTGATGTGAAGCCCAATTTTGGGTAGTTACAGTGCTCATAGTTTGTCTTCCCCCATGGCGACAATATTATCTACTCTATTTACCCAGATAAAACAAGGTAAATGCTACACTACAAAAATGGGAACTACAGAAGGTACTAGGTCTGTGTTATCTTTTCGCCTTTTATTTTATCACGTTTTGGTTGTTTTAGCTATCTGGCCTTTTGTTTGTAAAATGTTTTGCAAATGCACGTGGAGCTCTTWAAAAGGTTGAATACTGATAACGGGAAAGCAGTGTCTGAGGTGAATCAAAAAGTTTCTGACAAGGTGACCATGAAGCCTTGCAAGTGAAAGGAAAATCAGCCTCTGCTTTTKCCTTTCTTCCTTCCTCCTGTTTCTTTTGCTGTACTGTCTTTTCAAAGGCAGCAATGGCTTGACAGCTTAAAGAGAAACACGAAGCYGCTATTTGGTAATGCCCTCGGCTACTCTTAAATTCTTGGAGTGCCTGTGTTTGTAGAGTATCTTATCTGCCTGCTTACTTTCTGCTCCGGGGAGTCTGCCTATGAGCAGGGTTGCCGATAAGTGAGGGGGTTGCTATGATAGGTGAAGCGGTTGATGATACAGATGCAGGGAGGATGGGGGGGAAGCAAAACTAAGGGCAGCTGTAGGAGCTCAGGTGCTGGAGCCGTGCTTGGGCCATTGGGATCCAGGAGCCGGCCATACCCTGCTGCGGTGCTCGGTGTTATCGTCTACAAAGCCACAGCAGCCGTGCCTGACCACTCGAGATAATAAGTGCTGCTTTTTAGCAGGGGAAAACCCAGGAAATGCTCCCCTGGGGTGTGCTATTTCTTTTGTTTTATTTTMGAGTCCTCCTCAGGCTTCATAGCAAACATGCATTTAGGGTCTAACAGAGGGCTTTTGCAGATTGCACAGCAAACTGTGGTGGTTGAGGTGACAAGAACCACAGAGTTGCTATTTTTTGACATATTTTTTGACCCCTCTGTTGTACTTAATGCAAAAACATGGGAGCCTCTGGGAAGTCCCATTGCAGAGCTCCCCGTGTCACCTCCTCCTCTCCCACCCTGCTAGGTCTCTCTGCTTGGATAAGGATCAGCATAAAAATACTTGTTGCATCACAGTAGTTATTTAAGCCAGGGTATATATAGAGGTCYGAGATGGTATTCCAGGTTTGCAGTTTTTCATGCTTCTCTGAAGTAGTCAAGGGTTGTAAAATGTGACCTTTGCAGCTTCCAGGTGGAACCTCCTTTGGTTTTTCCCTTGCTGCTCAACCCGGCAGCCTTGGAGCTTTCCCAGCAGCCCGACAAGCAGCCTCCTCAGGTAAAGGGGCATTCAAGCAAATCAACTCACGCGTTTTATTAAGTCAAACYTCATGCAGAAGCCACCCCCAGCGCTTAATAATTATTTACCAAGCGCTCCTGGGTCATGGGAGCGGTTTTTGTTAAGTTCAGCAGCTTGGGAAGGTGTGTTGGAGAGAAAGGAGGAAAAATGGAAAACTACTAAATGGTACACAGCTACTTTAGAGATTTTTTTTTTTTAAGTACCGATATACCACCTGGTAGTTTTGGGCTGAAAATTCATAGCTGAGAAATTCAGTTTGTGGGTTCTTTTTTCTTTTTTCCTTTTTTTTTTTTTTGATGGGAGGAATATTCAATAAATTCACTTACTCTTTAATTCAACCATTCCCCTGGATTGTTAACACTGCTTCTTGATCTACTTAAAACTTGCGTGGTGGCTGCTGAAGGGCTTGTCTCTTTATGTATTTTCTGTTTATTTTATTTATTCCCTCYTTGCTGACCAGATGCTCTCTGTTCATTCAGGTAAAGATTTCTGTAGCACCAAAAGTTTTTCTGCGGAAGCTTTTTGCCCAGGTCGGACAGTGCTGCTGCAGAAGAAGAGAGCCCAGCTGGGGCAGGTCAGGGTAAAAATGCGTTGGAGGGAGTGGGAAAACATTTGCATTGTTGGTAAAGCAGGTAAAGCAGCAGGCAGCATGTTGTGTTCAAAAGCAGAAACCACCTTTAATATAGAAACCTGAAACACTGTTTACTTTGTAATAGCAGTTGATAAAGGTCTCTGTGCCATTTCTGTAATTCTGGCCATTTACTGCTCTGTCCTTGGCAGGAAAGGGCACGAGAGGAGCCAGCAGGTTTTTACATTGCAAGTTGAAGCTGTGCCAGCCAGCTGGGTGGCCGAGGGAAGTGTCACCGCAACCCACGATCAATGATTAAGTTTGAGGAATGAAGTACAAAGTGCTCCAGGGAAAACACAGTAGTAGTTTGCTTGTGCACTGAATCCCTTGCTGTGGCTGAAGACAGGGGTGAAGGGCTGTATGTGTTTATGCTTATTTTATTTCTATTATCTGGTTCCTTTTTGCAATTATTTTTTTCTTTTGCTTCTATTTAGGTGCCCTTTTCTGCCGTCTGGACCATGCCTTGCTCTGGTGTGCCCTTTCTCTGCATGTAGTAGAGCAGTAGATCTTGTAACAAAAATAATGCTTTGGGGGGCGGTGTTCATGGTGGGGAAGCYTTTCCCTTTTTAGTCTGGTAAAATCTGTGCTTTTTACTGCACTTTCCTTTAGTCAAGACTTTGTATGGACTGGATAAAAATCCTGCCTGTAAAATAGGATACTGGCTGTTTGCATCTGTAGGTGTCTGTAAAGGCAGAAATGTTTGGCTCTCTAATTTGCTAGCAACAAAATCAAGATCTTGTTATGAATCAATTGCCTTTTATTATGCAACAGCCATCTGCATGATAATTTATATGTACAGTAACTAATATTTCCCACGCATCTGTGTGGAGGATATGTAATTTAAATTTCTTTAATAAAATGTTATCACTTAGTGATTAATTGAATCTGCACATGGTATTCATAACTAATAACRTTTATTCTGTTATACCATGCTTATTAGACTGATGGGTAACTGGTTTAATCATTCGTTAATTAAAAGGATGAGTTGGTTTCATTTATAGYAATTAAATGATATTCATAAACAGTGTTTGCAGGAAGTATCTAAGTCACATCGTGTATCAAGCTGTTGTTGCGTGTGTCGTTGCTGACTTTACATAATCCCGGGGTGAATCAGTTTACGTGAGAGCTTTGGATCTGCGTGGCTGGATTCAGGATCRTACAAGGGAATAGCTCACTTGATCAGTGGTATCAGGTATCTGCCTCTGCGCAGCACTTCAGGGTCTTGCTGCAAGAGTAGGAGGCTTTACAAGTATGAATCTTCAGTAYTCCCTTGATTAAACCTTGGATGTAAAATGTTTTTAAYGACCTGACAAGGGATTGTTTTRAGCGATGATTAAACCTATCTGTTTTTTGCTTTGTCGGGGAGAGCTTCGCAGCAAATGCCATCCAGTTGATGAGAAGCTGGATGAAGGGCAGAGTTTGGGAGGGAAGATGCTGCAGCTCTTGCCTTAGAGGATGAAATACTTATGGGAGCTTTCAACCAGTTTTCTATGTTTTATCTGTGCTGCTCTTGGTGGAAATTAAAGCAAGTGGAAAGGATGCTACTTTAGTGCTCAGCGTTGTGGGACATCCTGCTCTCCGAAAGGGCATTACGGTTCCCAGGTGATAAATCGCAGGAAGTTGGAGTGTTAAGAACTGTTCTGTACCGGTGCAGCTGCAWTTGCCGTGCTTATGCAATGAGCATCTAATCAGGCATTGAATAGCCTCCCTGCCCGATTACAAGAACATGTTTCTTGTAGATAAAAGCGCTGTTTAAGCTCAGATGCATCAATGAAGATAGCTCTGCCAGTAGCAGATAGCATGTTGCTAGGGGCACTTCTGTATTCAAGGCTTGCGTGTCCCTGCTGCTGAGCGTGTCCTCAAAATTCTGTGTAGCCCAGAAAAGCAAGCAAGTTGCATTAAACATGCTAAAGGAGCATGGATTTTTTTTCTTTGCCTTTCTAAGCAGTGCAACCTGGCATACATACAGGCGAGCAGCCTAGATCTTTTCCAGACGAGGAAGACTGCTGTGCTTAGTGCTTGCACAGGAGATTGAATCAAGGTTTTCTGCTGTGGCATCCTGCTTGCTCSGCTGCCCAGCCGATGTGCTGCGGGTGCCTATGCTCAGACCTTCCTTTCACATGCTTTCCAGGATCAAACCCCTGCAGACAAAGGGGCTAGACATTTCCCTACAGGGGAAGAATCCTTCTGGCATCATCTTCAGCACACTTGGCCTCGGGAGGAGGAGAAACGGCCCCAAATGAGCASAAGCGGGAGGCACTGCCTGGTTGCCAGCTTGGTGCATCAGGCATCTCCAGCGATGCCAACAGCACGCAGTGCTTACCTAAAAGCAGCATTTTGGTGCTTTTCTGTGCCCATCTATTACTTTCTYAGTGCTGGGAATAGATAACCTGGTCTGTGTGAACATGTGGTGGGTGAGATGAGCTCCGCGGGCTACGTTGCGGTGTCGTAATTCGCCACTGTTAATTGCAAGTGCGGTGGTTTTTGCGAGTATCACAGTCAATGACTTGTCCTGAGCAGCTAATTAGTGCGATTATTCCACAGCTGCATTAGTTTCACCACAAAGGTTTTCTCTTGTTTTATCAAAAGGATCAGTGTCTCTGTGAATGTTTCRACCTGACAGGTCTTAAATAGCAAGACTGTCTCCTCCCTCCCTTGCCTTCCCTGCCCCCAAAATGTGCGCTCTGGAAAAGCAGAGTTTGGTCCCTTCTGAAAGTAGGTGTATCCCTTTAGCTATCTATTTATATAAATATATACACACATGTATTTAGTTTGTTTTTAATTCTAATTTCTACTATGAACTGCTCGTAACCTTGATCCTTCACCAAACTGGTAAACCTGTGGCAGCACTGGCTACTCTTGGCTTTTGTAGACRTAGCTGTGTGTTATTATAGCATAATATGCCCTTCCCTCTTATAGGACCTTGGGTGCTCTCATGTGTTTCYACCCAATCAACCGCAGCCATTCAGGATCAGAAACGAATATTTTTGAACCATATGTGCTATAACTTTCATGTAAGGATGTTCCAACTGGCTTCCAGCATGAGTCCTTACTTCCCTTGGAGAGAGTGTGGTTCGTTATTCAAGTACTTTAACTGTTCTGTCTTAATGGCACAGTAGAAATGTCTTAGAAATGGGCTCCTGCTCGAGGGCCTGGTGGTGGTTGCAGATGATGTCCTTGGAGTTCGGAGCCACCTTTGTGTTTTCTCCCATGTCTTCCACATGTGCTATCGAGTGAGACGTGGCTCTTGTGTGGTTAAGAAGTGCTCTGCAGTATATTCTGGCCAGCTCAATATACTTTTTATAAAGTATGAAATGCAGCCCATGCTGTTTATCTTGCCTATGATGATATCCCATTGCTCTTATTGGCCTGAAGAGCCAAAGAGTTGCTATTATGAGTGGTTTCTACCTGTGAATGATGTCAGATCTCACCAGGGGTTAGTTATTTTGGGAGAGAATAACTGAATATTTGTTACATGTGCTCTCTTAGAAGGGGTAGTAAAGTTTGCTTTGAGCAGGCTCATTAGGCCTGGAATTTTAACTGTACCTATCATTAGACTTGGTGCAGCTTTTTACCTAGAAGCTCTCCAAAGTAAGAAACGACTAGAAGTGGTCTATAAATGSGAATGGGGCAGCGTTTGTTTTTCTTGTGAATGGTTGCAGTAAAACTTGAAGGCAGCACCTTGCTCTTTATGGCTCTTGGAAACGCTTAGGTCAAGTGAAGGCAGCCTAAGGTGGGTGCTGGGACATGGGGCAGCTCGACTCCAAATCCCACCTCGTGCCGCGCGTTGCGTCGGTGCCGGCTCCGTCCCGCGACGTGTCGGATCTCGYGTGCGGACGCCCGACCTGATGGCGGCCACTGAGCCCTGTGTCTCTGCTCTTCCYGCAGCAGCTCCGAGCATCCTGGCGCTTCCAAGCCTCCCTTAAGCTCCTCCAGCATGACCTCACGGATCCTACTCCGGCAGCAGCTCATGCGTGAGCAGATGCAGGAGCAGGAGCGGCGGGAGCAGCAGCAGAAGCAGCAAGCCGCCCAGTTCATGCAGCAGCGCGTGCCCGTCAGCCAGACGCCTGCCATCAACGTCAGCGTCCCCCCCAGCCTGCCCCCTGCCACCCAGGTGCCCATGGAAGTCCTCAAGGTACGTGGGTGTCCCGACCGCTCACTCGTCGCACGCGCTTTATGTAACGGGGATGCGACCGCAAGCGCTCGCAGCAGCTCGACTTAGGAAATTGGCCACAGTCCACCTTGGTTTGTTGATTAATTTGGTGTCCTAGTACCTAAGAATGGGAAACGGCTTGTAGTTTGTCTGTTTTTCCTTTTTTTTTTTTCCTCTTTTCTTTCTTTTTTTCCTCTCCGCCTCCTTCCTCTCTAAACCTTGATCTCAGGAGGGGGATTTTGTTATAAAATGGGCGTCCCTCCCGTATCTGCTTTGGAAAACTCTTCACGGTGTTTCTGGCACACTTTTCTGGCTTTTCAAAAGAAAAAAAAGTTAAGTATTCTAATCAATATTCTGTTTTTAAAGTAAATAATGAAACGGTCTCTTAAAATGGAGTCAAAACTCATTACAAAAGACCTCCTCAGAAAGCCTTAATCTGGAAAACGGGTGAATTTCCAGCCTCTTTGCAACTAGCCTTCGTAATCCTTTTTTGTTTAAATGACTTGTTTGCTATTAGTAGCTTTGGATTCCATGCCCTACTGGAAGCTGCAGGAGCTTGTTAGTATCTCTCTGTCAGAGGAGATGTAGCTTGCTAATTACTAGGATAAACTTGAACAACTGTAAGAAAAGAGATAATTTCATACAGAAGGTAAGTCTGAATAGAGGAAAGCAGTGGGGAAAGTGCTAGCCAAAAAACAGGTCTGAAAAATAAGAAATATTTAATGAAAGTTTTGTAGAGTTACCTATTTCATCTATTGATAAATCTTTTTATTACATTACGATATTTAGTTGAGCTTGTTTTTTAGTAGCCTGATATATTTTGTCTGTGCTGCTGTATACCAGTGGTAGGTATTCAGGGCTTAGTCTTGAGACAGATTTGCAGGCTCAGTATTTCAAGGCAAATCTGTGTGCCACTGCTTTATGCATTATGCTATTGTGCTGACCGTGCCAAATTAATGCAAAAGTAGGAATACCGAAATCATAAGTAAAATGTTAGGCTGATTTGGGAGCAAAAAGTAGGCAGATGAACTTTGAATTACATATTTAATATTGAATGGAAATGCACATATAAAATATTTTGAGTGTGCGTGCCTATAATAAGAAAAACTTAGCAAGTGCCTGTGGAACAAACTGTTTTTTGTTTAATGTTTGCTTGTCTCGAATTTGTTGAAGCTTGCGAATTATAAGTATTATAATTCGCATCTAGCAAATGCGTAGGTGATAAATAGTTTGGTTTGTAATACGTTCGGTTAAATAAGCAGATGCTTTGTTTTAGTTAGAGCAAATTACGTACTTTTGCTCTAATACACTGAGAGTTGTATGTAGGTTTTGTTGATTTGTTTTTATATTATTTTCAGAAAACTTACTGTAAAATATTTTACCTTAGGATTCTTTTTGTGACTATTTGCAGTGTCATGAAGAGTTGTTAGTGATAGTCTCTCCTTTGACTTACTTAAAACCACTTTTATATGGTGAGAGAGAAAGGGAGACAGTCCTGCATTTTTTTGAGGTATAAAATTGCTAAACAAGCTGCAGTAAAGGTGATGTTCAACTATTACCAGCTCAGTTATGAGGAATAGGCTTTTCACAAGGTTTTTTTTATGCGGACCTGTGGGCTTTTGGAGCATCACTGGGAGCTTCACCCAGAAGACACTGATCTCAATCATCTTTGGAATCACAGACGAAGCATCCCTAACCTTTGCTGAGGGCAGAAAATCTCCTGAAAGGAGAACAACTGTGCTCGTCACTGGCCTGGGTGACAGTCTGCTTAACCRTGGGAGCACAGCACCAAGTCCTTGGCTGCCTTGTGCCTTTAAGAGTACTGTTTAGCACTGAGTGCCTTTTAGCAGTGGAGGAGCTACTTTAAAGGTTGAGTTGGAGCAAAACGTCATTAATAAAATAAGTAAAAAACAAAACAAAACAAAACAAACCCCACACCCTCTTAATCCTTTGCAGTACAAATCAGACCAAGTCCTCTTGTTCTGTGACTTTCACATAAGAGAAGAGGCTTTGGCCATAGGTAGTTTTTCTGCTTCTGTATTCGATGGATGGAAAGTGTGAGAGATTCTTCCTTTTAATCCTTACCCATAAGGAAAAGGTGGGGAGAGAGGGGCAGCAAAAAAACCAAAACAAAGCAATGCCTCAACCCAAATTTACGGAAAAAGACTTTAGTTCTGTACAAAATCAACAACCAAAAAAGAGGACCAAAAAATCAAAAGAGGAAACAATAATACCCTGCAAAGTAGAGTTAAATTCCAGGGCTAACATCTTGATCATACTGTATTTCAGTGAGACAAGGATTTTGCTGGAAGGCCCATATAGGTAGTGRGCCTTTTCTTTCTCTCCTCTTTATCCTTTATGGTCTGGTTGGTTTGAAAGATAATATTTATACTAAATCTCAAGATCTTCCTAGTGAAGATGGGCTGAGATGCAGAGGTGCCTCAAGTAACTCCGTGTTTGTGGTATCATTTCCCTGGTGCTTTTTACACTGCAATTTGAGTTATCAGCCGTAGACAGGTTTCTTTGCAAGAGAATAGGGAACTACAACTGGTAATTTGTTGGGGTTTTTTTAACATTAAAAACTTTAAGCCTCCCTAATATTAGCAAAACATTATATTAAAAATTGAATATGTTCACTTTGCCTATTTTGCAAGTACCCTGTGCAACTTACAGCCCTTTCTGCCATATCTTGCAGTGTGAGAATAATAACTTGCGTTGTCGGAGGAGGATAGTTTGGAAGGACTGGCTTACAAAGGAGACAAAAATGTTAACAAGTTTGCAGTTTCTTTTTTTTGAGATGTCTAAGATGTCCCTTCAAAAACAACACTGAAAGAAAGAGTAATGCATACAAATCTGTCACATTGCATTGGAATCTCAGAATTACATAATATGGTATGTTTACGGCTATATGAATAAATAGGATTTCCTCTACTTGAGTAATGACTTTAATTGCATCATTACTCTGTCTAGTAATATAGTTGGGCATGGTAGGAAATGACCTGCTGGAATTTGCATTTTGTGTAGCTTTGTGAAGCATAATTAAGAAGTGGACTAGGACCAACTCTAATGCATTGTAAGCAGCAATTCTTGGGGTCTAGTAGCAAAAGGAGGGATATATTAAGGATTTCATGTAATGCTCCTGYAAAACTGATTTTCACAGTCCTCAAGACTCATTTAGCGTCGTCTTGTTCTTCTCCTAGTGCCTGGGGAGGCTGCAGAGATGTGGGAATTTCTTTGCTTCTGCTCCAGTCCAAGTTTTTGCTATGYCTTGTAAATAGGAGAATATAGCTTAAAATGTGCTGGTTGTTGAAGTAGATCCAAGCCTTGTTTAATGTTGGATTGGAAAACATTTCTAATGTACAAAGAATTAACTTCTTTGTATTTTAAAAAAAAAAGGGAGGAGGAAAAACAGATCTTAAAAATGCCTTGGTTTGTGGAGTGTGTGRCTCTCACATGGAACGGCTTCATMCATACAGATGTGTTTCAGTTTTGCGCACTTGCGGTTAAGAAACTGCTCCTTTGTTGCTGTTTCCAGGTATTTTCCACACATGCCAGGTCTCTACCTGAGGAAGCAGAAGTCTTCCTCACTTATCAGAGACTCAATCCCTCCTTTCTGCTTGATACCGGAGAACTGGTTTTCCTGCAGTTGTTTGGGCAGCCGGCCCCTTGCAGTGCTTACTACCGTGTGGTCCATAGAGCCCGAAGGCTGTGGTGACTCTTTGCCACCCTCCCCAATCCCACAGGGATTCCTGTAAAATGAGGGACCTGCTTGCTGACCAGCTTATTGACCCCATCGTGTCGTCTCCTGCCTTCGTGATGGGTGGTCGCAGCCTGGCCTCGTCTGTAGGGTAATTCAGTGTTTCCCATCATTTCCATCCCCTGGAAATGCAGATGGATGCCAGCAGGCCTTGCAGGTGAGGAGATGCATCAGAGCCCTCTCACATGGGAGTCGGGGAATGGAGTTGGGGCAGCTGCTGTTCACAGAACTGCAGATCTGGTTACTCAGAAAATGCTGCCAGGTCCTGCAGACCAGGACTTGGAGAGGGGACTTGGTGACTCTTATGCTTTGTAAGTTGCATGATGAGAGAAGTGCTGGGCATCCCACATCTCTCTCCATTCCTTGATTGCTGCATTAGGGATTTTGGAGAGTGGTTTCTGCTTGGTGCAGCTGAGTCGAGATGGCTGCCAGCCCACAAGGGTAGCGTTGGGCGCTGCTGTGGTTTGGTGTAGAGCCACAGAGGTTGGGGTGCAGACTTGCACTTGGTGTCTTTGCTGCTAGGAGTTGTTTCCACCACGGCACAGGTATTTTTGAGTACTCAACAAGCATTTTTCTGGTATAGGATATAAGGAGATCACCTAAACAGCAGATGACATGTTAAAATGCCCTCAAAGAAGTTTCTCTTTTTGCTACAGCTTGTAGTTACTTCCCTTACCTTTCCTTTCGGAGTGATCTTATATATGTTTTCTAAAGGCAAGAACCACATATTGAGTGCTAGACTGGTCAGCACTGACACTGGAGTGGGTCCACTGATCTCTTAACRTGTCCCTGCAGTCGCTGTGGTTGCATCTGCCTTCTCCTGTCTGTGGTTTTCCCAGAATGGACAGAACTGCAGCAGTGGGCACTGGTTGGAGCTGTGCAGGGCACCAGCAGCCCTCTTGTTTTAGTCCTTGTGTCGTTGCTCGTTTGGATTTTAGATATRTCACTCCAATAAGCTCTTTGCTGCAGGTACTGTGTATTTCTTCATTTGTGAAATGCCACACATGCTTCCTGGGTGATGCTAATGACTATGGGCGCATATCAAAAAATGCCTCCCGGTGCTTTAGAAATGTGTTCTGCTACGAAGAACAGCCTGTGGTTGTAACCTGGTCCCTCTGCTCACTGGAGAAGTCTGTGCAGTTAGAAAATGTTTTTTTTTGTGCAAGAAGTATGAGGAAAACATCAGCGTACAGGAGGCTTATTGAGTATTCCTGAGGAGCATGAGCAACTGACTGCCTAGATGAACATGTGGCAGCAAATGCTACAGTAAATGTATGCTTGTGGGCACGCTTATCTGATGAAAAGCTAATTTAATCTACCTAGACAATAGCTAGATAGTGGTGGGTGCTGGTGTGTTTAGCAAGTGTGGTGCGTCTTTGCAAGAGACAGCCTGGAGAAGAGACTTGCCAGCCCAGSTCTTGCTGAGTTACAAATGCAGTTTTCAAACTAGGATTGTTTCTATTCAGCYGCTCTGAAACTCTGATATTGTAACTTAAGGGAGACTTTAGAGGTTTTGTAGTTAAATACAAGCTTTTCCTGTTTGAAGTACATGCTTTGGCCTTCAACTCTAAGCCATGATAGTCTGAAAGTATTGGCTGGGGCCTTGATTGATTTTGTCGTAAGCTGAAATGGACTGGTGGTGGATGCCTGTGGTTAGGTGGAGAGGTRAAACGTATACTCTTGCCTAACATAGAAGCTGTTGGACTTCAAAAAAAATGCACGGAGTTCAAGGGTGAAAAGTACTTCTGTGTGGAAGTATCTGAATGTTTGTGTGTGATTGCAAAAGGCTGTTTTCATCCTTCGTCCCAKTTATCATTTTCCTATAGATGCAAAGGTCTTGGGCCAGATGCTCCGACTGGTGAAGGTGTCTGATATTTCCGTGGTGGCACTTGAGCCACTGTCCCCATGGTGCAGAAGAGCTTCGGTGCTGAGGGGGAGCAGGACAGGCCTGGCCCCTGGTGGCTTGTGCTGCTGGGGACTGAGGTGTTTCCAGGGGCAATGCAGTCCTGGGAGCAGAGCACAGAGTAAAGAGAACTCGTTGAGCCAAGAGCACAGGAGAAGGATCAGTGGTGGTCACTCAAACTCTAGGGCTTCCTTCAGCTGAAAATGCTGGCCAGAGCCCCATGCRGCATCAAGAGATAAGGAGGCTGACAGTTCTGATAGAGGCTGAACATTAAAAATGTGAAAATGTAGGTCTGTTTAAGGTAATCTTTGGGTATTACACRTATTCAGAAATGTTTCAGTTCTTGGGCTTGGCAGCGTTATTCCCCGAGACGCTGGACCTGTGCAGTGAATGAATTCAAAGTGACAAGCTAGAGACATTCCTGCCATTCAAGAGAGGCTTAAGGAATTTCTTATTGGCTAAATTACAAATATGTAGCATTTTGCCCAGCACTGCATGGCAATTGGAACGTTCCTGACCGTGACGAGATTAGCGTTTTGACTCCCCAGCAGTAATAATATATTAAAAAAAAAATAGATTAAGAAGTACCAGGCAGAGATGCCAAAGCTTGGGAGTGTAGAAACCAGCCTTACCTTGAATGGTGCTGTCTGTCATTTGGTTGGCTCCTTAATTAGCCCCATGTCCTTTAACCTCTTGAGAAATAAGTAAGGGATAAATTTGGGGATAAAGACAAAGACGCCCAAAGATTTACCACACACCGCTAGGTAATTCATCAAGGAATGCTGGTAATTAGCCCTGCCTCTTTCCTTTCTGGCTCATTTAATAAAACTGGATGATTTAAAATAATGCCTGCTGGTTCATTATCAACTACTTTAAGAGCCAAGTTATGAACTTGAAACAAAAACAAGATTGTGTTGTCTGCAAAGGACCTGGTGGGTTTTGTTTGCTTTTTAATAGGTTATTCAATTTTTCCTCCCCCGACTCAGTAATTAAATATTACTTTGTTTGGATTACGTTTTAGCTTTTGGGGTGTGCTTATTTCTAWTGCCTCCTCCTGAGAGGCAGAGAGGAGGAGAACCAAGCGGCAAGGTCTTGCAGAGATGTGTGTCAGGTTGCGTTAGGAACACGTGGCCGCATGGAATCCAGCCCAGTCCTTACTGGGGAATAGGAATGGTCCAGCTGAGGTAATGGGTGCTGCTGTAACCTTTTATCCCTCAGGAATGGGGTGCCAACTTTGTGGCCCCTCCTTTGACCAAAAGRGTCATTGTAATAATGCATCTTGTTGTGGAAAGTGCTTGTAGTGGAAAGTATCCCTGGACTGAGAACAGAACATGTCTAATTTCTCGTTTCTTGAGATGATGTTCATGTAGCCTCCTTTAGTGAAAGGATGAGGAGGAGATTTAAGTTCCTCCTCTTAAAGATAACAGTATTTGCACTCAGAAATTAACAATGTGARTCTTCTAGAACGCTTTCTCCAAACTTCTAGATCATCAGCACTGTAGGGCAGAATTGAATGCTGTGGTTTAATGCAAACAAGGAGAAACATCTTCCTTGCTCTCATTCCACACACCTCCTGTGCATCCCTTTGGTAGGATTTACGTTTGCCCTCAGGGCAGCCTCTGGTAGCCTTGGAGCTACCAAGCTCTGTGAAACTTTCTCTTTCAGTTTTTAGTTCTCAGTAATATTTTGTTACTTGTTGTAAGAATGTCTTGCTGCCTGCAAACACCTGCACAGAGCCAACAGCTCAGCCCTGGAATCTGTCACTRCAAGAGCTTCCATGGGGTATCACTTATCATTTTGAGACTTGTTATTACACTTTTATATAATGTGCCTAATTACCTTCAATTTCCATTTTTTTCAAGCTTATAATGATATTGAGCACAAAATCACATACCTTAGAACAAAGATATTGGTGTAGTTAATGCCTTTTTTTTTGCTAAGTTGTTTTGTAGTGAGCGAATACATGAAAATCTGAACAACTTTGGGTTACTCGAATGCTGCAGTTATCTCTTTAAGATAATATATTTATATATACACTTATATTTATTTCAAGGGGACCTCTTTGACTTAGTGTCCTCAGTTTGCTGAGTCAATATCAACAGCTTGAAGTCTCAGCTCGTTGAAATGCAGCCTGCATTTCAATATCAGTATTCAAATGATGAAAAGTCTGCCTGAGATGCTCTGAGGCCCTGGCAGGCATTCCCAGCTATGTCATTCGCTGCATTGCACTTTCCAAATCCCTCAGCAGATGGCATTACAGTTTCCAAGAGTTCCCGTATTTCTTGGGAAAGCATTCAGTTGCTGCAAGAATCGTCTTTCTAGATTATTCCCTCCTCTAATACAAGGATAATACTAAAACATCAGAAGCTGTTTTGACACATAATTTTAATAATCCTGTTTGCTTGTACTGTCATGTCTTATTTCTGCCAGCAGTGACTGAGAGGTACCTTTAAACTGTTAACCACTTGTGGTCTGCAGTAGTTGTTAYATGTGAATAAGTAGTGCCTGTGAAAGGCAGGCTGTTTCTTGTAAATAAACTTACCGCTACCGTCTCCGGCAGATAGAATAAATGTGTTTAGCAAGTAAGCCTGGTGTGGAAAAGAGTTTACACGGTAAGATYGGAGTATGCTTCCATTGAAAAAATCCCAGCTGCAAAGCTGTTTGACATGGCGGTGTTGTGGTAAACTCTGCTCCCCTTCTGGCTTTGTGTTATAAGCCCTTATTTCTGTAGACAGTGGGAACTGTTAATATATTCAGTCTGACCTTTGAAAGTTGAGTCATGTACAGTTTTCTACAGGATGTTGCACCTTTTCTTGTCTGGCTTCCAGCGTTAATGCATTTTTCAGTCATGTTGCTTTTTATATTTGCTTTTGCAAAAGTGCTTTTTTTTCCACCTGCCCTATAATCTCCAGCTGTTGCTGGTGTMATTTTCTTCCCCGCTTTTTTTCTCRTTCCAGGACTGAGTGCATGGTTTTAATTTACACTTGTGTTTAAGGGCAAAGAATCAAGATCAGAAAAGTGCAAAGTTGAGAACCTGCTGGGGTAATGTCGCTTAAAAGACATGGATATAAAATGGATAAGTTATAGACTCTTTTTGGGTGAGAAAATGGTAAAGATTTCTTGAAATCCCATGATATATCTCAGCTGTGTTCCTGGTGGCAGGAGTAATACTAAGTCTAGATAAGAGGCATCTTGCTTTTAAACGTGGTCTGTGGTGGATCCCTTCTGGCTGGATTGTGTCTTTCCTCCTTGTTTCTCACCTCTTAGCTCTACCTCATGCTGGACTCTGCATCCTCTTTCCAGATTCATAGTGCTTGAGGCCACAAGGGCTAAGAGATTCTGGTTGCTTTTCCCCCTTTAACTCTCTTCTAATTTTTGGAAATGGAAGACCTAGCTGGAAAACTGCTACATTGCAATAACCCTTGCAATTGCCTGACCTGGAATCGGAAACTGGCTCAGGAATGGCAAGGAGGCTTTTACATCAAGGTATGTGAATCAGGCACATGTCTTGGGTATTTTTTTTCTTTCTGAAAAACAGCAGGGAGTTCTGACTGGAACCATTGAATTTCACCTTAGGGGCTTCACAGCTGCCTGTGGAGCAACGCTCTCTGCACTCTGTTTTTTTGAGAAAAATATAAGCAAGCGATTAATGGAAATGCCCCTTTTTTGCAAAATAATCACTTCCTTTCAAGATTGAGGAAGGAAAAAAGCCTACCTAAYTTAGGCCTTCATACAAAAGCAACACATTAAACGTTAGTCTTTTGCACATATAGCAGCCCAAGGCCTTGTGTTCTCTTTGCAGTTGTTCTGTGTGCTTTTTTGCTTGCATCTTTAGCACTGTCATTTATTTTATGGCTGCCTTAAGGCTCCACTATTTATTTTCTATCACCATATTTTTCTCCCTGGTGTCTTTGGTGTCAGCCAACCCTGGAAGAGTCCAAAATGCCCCTGATCRTGGTCTGTGTTTGATCTTGTGCACGTAGCTGTGAGGAGCTTCAGACAAACCCACAGTTTGTGGTTGTGCCCTCGCAGCAGGAGCTGGCTGCTGGGGAAGACTTCAGGAAAAAGCACTAGGTACCGTCTGTAGCAAAGAGGGGCTGGGAACAGGGTGGGTGGAAATGCGTGTGATCTGTTGAGATGCCTTTGAGTGTGTGTCCACATGAGTTGCAAAGCCTGTGTTAGAGGAGAGTGAGGCTTGACTCCGGGCATGCTCTGAATTACTCTGAATTAAGGTGGTTTTCTTTTATATATTTTTTTTTTTTTCCTGTTGCCTGGTATAGATAAGTGTGCAGCTTAGAGCTGTGGTTAGTGCCGGTCTCGAGTGATGGGTCAGTTTGTCTGGGGAGGGTGCTGGGCTGATGAGCCAGAAGTTTCCTGAGCGGAAGGTAAATGCTGCACTTCCATTCCTTAGCATTTGCCCTAAAGCAGAGGCTTCTGACACARCTGATTAATTTGGGAATAATCACCATTTCTTTCGTCTTGATTCCTCTGAAATCCAAATTTCTCCCCTAGATTAGTCTGTTTCAAATTAACYTGCAATGATAGCTTTCAACTATGCTGTACTGTGCATCTTAATCCAGCAACTTCAGACCATGCCATGCATTGCACCGTGTGGTGTAAAATGTGATATGGAGGACCAGAAAAGAAGCTGGGAACCTGGACTTGGAGTTACAAAGTCTGTGCTTAGGAGAAGATTGGAAGAGGGGGCATGTTTATGTGCAGCCTTTAGCTCAAACTCCTTGTATCCATTTGGAAAAGGATTCATATGTGTAACTATTTTATATAGCTATTGATCATAAAGCAATCTTACTAGAAAGGAAGAACCAGATGTTGTCTGTTTTTTCTCTCAGAAAAATCACACTRGGAAGAAATAAGCTTTTACACGTAAATACTAAATCCTGAATTGATTTGTTTGTACTGATGCTTAAGGGAGACTAATTGCCACTGAAAAGCAACAGGTTATTAATTTTCATGGAAAACTTTTCCATTTGGGCAGAAAGACTAATCCCTTTCCTAGAARGCTTCCCAGGTCCAGAATTAAGTTTTGGAAGCAGAAAAAATGGGGAAGATTGAAGTAGATGGCGCAGAGTAGCTGAGAACAGCACAGGAGAAGCACTCGGAGTTGAAAGGGAAACGCAGACGGAACACAACGGGAATCTTGGAGGAAGAGTTCTGGATCCTGGTTTGTTCAAGTATTGCAGAACTCCACTGTCAGGGTAAGAAGTGCTTTAAGATTGCTTCTTGTCCTCTTAATAAGAAAAGATTTCCAAGAAATGAGACTTCTCGTATTAAAAAGTGACCCTCACCAGTATGTGATCATAATGTGTTATTTGACCGATCTTTCTTTGAGCAGTCTGGTAGCACTTAATACAGATTAAGCCTCTGAAAGTTTATTTCGTAGTCATATGAGATTTACTTTTGAAGTAAAATCACAGTGCTATTAAAAAAAAAAGTGAAATGGAATTTCCTCTCTCTACCAAAAAAAAAAAAAAATTCATTCAGAAATAAAAATCTAATTCCAGAAAACTTGGGAAGTGAAACCTGAAATAATGTTAAGTTAAAGGCATGTGTGGTGTGTGTGTGGTGTTCTTTTTTTTTTTTTTTTTTTTTTNAAAAAAAAAAAAAAAAAAAAAAAAAATTCATTCAGAAATAAAAATCTAATTCCAGAAAACTTGGGAAGTGAAACCTGAAATAATGTTAAGTTAAAGGCATGTGTGGGTGGTTTGTTTTTTTTGGTTTGTTTTTTTTTTTTTTTTCTTCTTTCTGGCTTTTCCTGAGCTGGAATATTCTATGAGGACCTGTAAGTTTCGTACAAAAACGTTCTGCTTCCTGACTCTCACCAAACCCAATCCTCTGACTTGGGTCCAAAAGAAGCCATTCTTCCAGAAAAGCGGTAAAATGACCGCAAATGAGTCAGCACGGGTGTAGTAGGGACTGAGAGCTCCCTATGCTTGAAAGGAAGGGAGCTCTGGACCACAGGCACCGCTCCTTCTGCAGAGGTTAATGGGCTCCATTCACATGAAAGTTCATATATTCCTTAAGGGTCTAGCCCTATGTGCTTTGCTGTGTAAAAGGAAAACTAGTGTTTAATCATGATAGTGTGGCTTTACAAAATTCTTTGTGCTTTTCTCAAGTATTTAGGATTTTTGAGGGGAGAAAAGTGGTGCCTTCTGCTCTGCAGCCCTTGTTAAATATGGGGCTGCTGCCTGCTGAGCTCAGCTTCCTGTGCGGGTTGCAGTTCACATCTGCCTTTTCCCCACAGCATTTAATGTAAATAACAGGAAAAAACTTGAAGCTGAGGCCTGTGATGGAGCTCAGTCCATTCCAAGCACTTGCCCTTAGAAAGCCTTTCTCTGCTGACATCCCCCTTCTCCAAAGGCCTTACTAATACCGTTTCTCCGCTTGGTTTCCAGCTAGGGGCACTTGCTCGCTGGGCTGGGATGACCAGATCACGTCGTCCTTGCAGCCCATGCGACCTCCTCGCTCACCGTGTCTAGACACTGCGCTCTGAATGCCAAGYGAGGAATGCGCTGACTGCTGCCGGGCTGGGGAATAACAAAAGACAGAGCTATTAGAGGAGCAGAGTTAATTAACTTCGCCTTTTCTTCTCTATTGCAAGTTCAGCTGATAACGTGACTAAATTAACTCTTGCTACCAGGTAGCTGTAAGCAGAAGGCTCCCAGATGAGGTGAGGTAGGAAGAGCTTTGGCTATGACTTAGCCAGTTCCTTCCTTGTGCTTTTCTTTAAGGTGATGGTTGCATGGGATGTTGGCTTTGGCAGCAAAGCTGGTTGAAGACATTCCTTYCAGTCCTGCTGTCCCCTTGATGGTACCAATAGAAGCATCGTTATAGAAAAGGTTCGGGGACATGGGGTGGTGGTTTGCAAGCTTGGGTGCTTTTTCTCTATCTGTTTTAAAATCAGCTTGATTTTGATAGTTTGGGYTAGCACAGCCCTGTAGGAGGGCTGTGAGCTGATGTGGGGCAAGACAGGAGCCAGCTTGGCTGGCCCTGCATCCTGGAGCTGCAGCAGGAGGTGCCTGTGGAGAGGACTGTGTCTCTATCCAGCATCTGTGCTGCCAGAGGCACCACTCGTGCTGCATGGCTGTCCCTGTGCTGTGACGGTGCCCTGGGCGGATGGTGCCACCCGCCCTTGGTCTGCGCTCGCCTGCTAGCACAGAGCACCACTGCGCTTTTCAAGCCAATTCCCCATGGTCCCCATTTATTACATGTTAGTTTATTTCTGCACAGTGCTGTTGATGAGTACTAATTAGATTCTTGTCACAGGAAATTAAACCTCATGTGCTGCAGACACTAATGGGAGTTAAGCATGTGGGACCAGACGAGAGCCAGTCCCGTAAACCGCTTTAAATGCGTAAAACTGGTTTCCCTGCAGAGTTCCTTGCCTTGCCTTGCTGCTTTTGCTAATCCACATCTAACTTTAGGGGGCTCCCTAYGAAATGCTGCTAGATCTGGGTCTGTTAAGCCCAACTGTTTGCTGTTGTAGACATGCTGCCCTCTTCTCTGGCTCTTGTTTTTGGGTTTGTCCTGTGGTGTAAAAARGAGTGGGGAGAGTAAACTAGTTTAGACTTGATCTGCATTTGATCTCTAATTAGACCCAAGTAACTGCTTTATATCACCTTGTCTTGGATTGCATTATGTTCCCCTACCATTCCCTGTATAGCTAAAACTTCAGATAAGCTATCATGATGAAAAGTAYCTAGTTTAAAAAAGGGGTAATATTTTATGTATTTTCGATGATGTGAGGTTGTACACATTYTTCCATGCAAATAAATGCAGCTTTACTGGAAGATGTCAGGTCTGTATTCTCTTGTGAGCACAGTCCTGTTCTCATAATAGCATTTGAAGGGTTGCATTAGTGTGGGTCAAGTGCAGTTTAAAATAGGATTCTTTTGAGACCAAGCCTGGAGGCCCTGGATTTTTTTTTTTTTTTTTCTCAAAAGCTGTTTTGATCTTCTGACAAAACTATTACTTCTGAATTTYTCAGCAATACTTATTTGCTGCTAACCTTTGGAGAACTGGAATGATAACACACACTCTTCTTTGTATTTTGTGAATGTGCCTTTCCTGGGAGCTGACAGCTTRGTCTTCCTTTTTTATTCTTTAAAAATGTTCAGATGAAGCCATTCAAAAGAGTTTTCTGTAAACTCTTTGAGAAGGTGGAATTTGCCTGGTGTCATACAAAARATGTGATTCCAGTCCTGCCAATAGAGTTTTAACCCTGACCTTAGAAACATTCAGCACAGTAGTSTGTTAAGATCGTGTAGAGCTTATATGTAGTCACATACTGAAAATGATGCTATTAGGGTGTATATATATATATATGGTAGAAATGCAACATAGCAGAAGTATTACACATATTTTTTGTGTAATGTGCTTATATATGTGTATATAACTTCTTTTTTTAAAAACTTTTACCTATTCTGTGAGCTTCCCTGGTAAATGTGTAAATCTGCTGTGATGACTGTAATTGCTTTCAGCTACCACTGCAAGATAAATGAGGTTAATGACAGCTAAGTAAATTTTGACTGAAACAAAAGATCTCGCCAGCTTGTGTGTCCCATCCTCAGGCTGACCAAGGGTCAGGTCCCTGGGTGGGAGCTTCTTGCTTTTCAGGTTGGCCAAGTATTGGCCTGCTGTGTGTGAAAGCACGAGATGGGTTTTCAACAGCTCCTATCTGCAGGACACRGAGGGGCAGGTGTGAGGAAGGTTATGAAAAATGGACCAGAGGCCAGGTGTTGTTTTTGTCAATACAAAATAGATAGTGATGCTAAGTCTCTGTGCATGTATGGCCTGAGAGCTCCCAAAGGCTGAAGTGCTGCCATCCTGCCCAATAAATGAGGCTACGTGGGCATTGTGCCTTCTGTGAGCCTGGAACCTTCTGGCTGTTATGGGAATAGCATTGTGGGATAGATGTGCACCATAACAGCCATTTTCCTTAAATCTTCCTTTCTGTTGAAGAAATATTTTGGGAATGTTCCTCTTGCCTCTGAGAAACAAGAAAGAACACTAAGCTTAAAAGAGGTTGCCATGCTTTAAAATTAGAATGGAATAAACACATTTAATTTCTTGCTGTTACCTTTACTGTCTTGTGGCTGCTGTGATGTTTCCTATAGCACCTTCTATAAAGYGAGGTGTTGGGAAATAAAAGCAGAGGTGCCTGGTGGAAGTGCCAGGGAAATTAACAGTTCTGCTRGGTACAAGAAGCTGTCGCCACTCCGAAGCAGCAGAAGTGCTGGGTTTTAGTTTGATGCTCTGCGGCATCAGCTGGACCTTCTGGCTGTAAATCCTGCCTCTCGAGTGGTGGCTTAGCTCTGGGGAAGGGATGTACGCCTTTGTAGCTTGCCAAAATACTCCTTGAAGAAAAAATCCAAATGTGGTATTTAGCAGAATGCTTTGGATTGCAGCCAGTTGAGTTTGCATGAAGGTGACTTGGGTTACGTTACATGAGAGATGGCGGTGATCAAGTGCTGAAGAGGTACCGAAGCTGTTTTATTACAACTGGGTAGATTTTTTTTAATACAGTCATAAATAACATCGCAGCTCGTTGAACAGAAGGATAAAAATCAAGCAGTTYGGTGGTAAGGGAGCTTGTGTTTCCTTCCCTTGAATGATGTCTGTGATTTATTATTTTTTTAGACTGTTTCTAATGATCACGTTAGCATGAATAAAATGGTTGTCTGTAAAGTGCTCTGTGCTTCTGCTTATTCAAGCCTTCCGTCCTGGGCTGACATAAGACRCTATAGGCTGTAGGCAAAGTACTATAGAGCTGGGCTAAATCTTTCTAATGCTTTATTAACTGTGACGTGTAAAAGTTCAGGGCACTTAAACAGCGCAAAACTTTTTTGAATTAACAAAATCTTCATTCTTTTGCTAATTTTTCTCGTGGCACTATATATTTGTCATAAAGTACATAGCCTCCAAACAGAGATGTTCTAAAACAAGTGTCCTTTGTGTGACGGCCAGTGCATTGCCAAGTGATGGGCTAAAATAAATGGCCCTTTCCAAATTATATTGACTCTTATTTTTGGGTGCATTTTTGGAAAGTTTCAGTAGTGAATGTRGGCCAAAGAGTTTCAAAGTGCATTGTGTGACATGGGTTGTGTTTGATATTTTGGGGGGTGGGTTGTTTTGCTTGCCTTGTTTTGTTTCAAAATTCAATGTGATTTGTGGCACATTCTTGATCTGTGCCGACTTGACTGTGTAAGTGACCTTGAGGAGCACAGCCAGCTCRCAGTGCCCTATGCAATTATGCAAACAATGAGCATAGCAGTATTTCACCTACGTCATTTTTAGACCAAGTGTACAATGTCTGATGCCTTTTTGATGTGCAGTTTGGCCTCCAAAGTAGCATTTTCTTCCCTGAATATGCTAATCCAGAATTGATTGGAGCTTACAGATAGCTTTTCTTAAAATRTTTCTGCTTGTGGCTTATTGTGTGTTTTGATCTAGTATCATCTTTACATCTCTCCCCTGTCTTCTGTTCCTTTGCTCAATATTTGAATTTTGTAAATAGAGATTTCTTTAACCCACACGTGATACTTTATGGCTCTTTCTCCCAAACTAGAGTCATGGATTTAAAATGCTTTCAGTCAAGTCTTTGCTGCTTGTTTAGCYTAGCAGTGCTTGAGATATAAGGTTCCTCAACATTTGGAAGTATTTTGACTCAAAGCTGTCTTGTATGCTGTAAAGTTGAGCCAACTTTTATAAACATCAGGGTGACAGCTGAAACCAGTGTTGAGGGTATGGACTTGTAAACRGAAAGGGAATGACTTTTCTATTGGCTCTACTTTAATTTCACTTGTAAGAACTCAAGTGTTGCATGATACTGTTGTTAAAGCAAGTCTTGAGAGATCAAGACGACTTTACCTGAGGAAGAGGTAAATTTAAAGAAATGAATTAAAATCTGGAGGGGGAAAACTTTAAGTTTTTTGTTTTGTTGATTTTTGAGGCAGTAGAGGGAAACAGCCTGCTCTGTGAATGGCAGCTCCACAACTTGGTGCCTTCCCTCTGTGCTTCGGAGCAAAGTGGGGCACTCCCAGGGTGCTGAGGTTTTAAAAGAACCGGTGTTCACCCTTTGGACTGGCCAAGTGCTTGCTGCTTTTGTGTGTGGACTCTAGAAACATATCTGGAATCTCTGCATCCTTGGTGTAGATGATAGTTAATGTTCTGGGAGTGATAAGAAATGAAGTTAGCGGCTGAAGGACAAATTTCCTCTTGCTATAGAGCTGGATTTGGGAGAAGAAAATGTATGGATCCAGTGTAAAAGCCAAACCTGTACCTTTCCGTGAAGACTCTGTTGGAAATGAGGGTGATGGTCTGCTGTTCCCACCAGAAGAAACCAAGCAGTAGTCACCCGTAGAATAAAGTGTTTTTCAGAGCAGGGTAGAAGTAGACGAGAGCTGGAGGTGAAAGGTTTTATCTCTCAAGCCTAGCAGAGGTCAGCGAGGACGGGAACGGTTCCTGAAGCAGAGTGCCTCCTGCAGAGTGTAACCGATAGTCATGCTCAGCGYGTAAATATGTGACCGCGTCCCAGCTGGCCTTGGCCAGCAGTGCCCTTGGCACCCTCGGGAGGACGATGAGGCCGGACAACTGCTGCTCCWTGTCTGGAGGGAGCCTATCCCCTCAGAGAGTGGGGTGAGAGTGGTCTGAGTAAGGGCTGTGTTGGCTGTGAGAGGGCTGGAGTGCAGCACTAGCGTGCAAGCTACATCCATTCCTTAAGTTGAATAACCAATTTTAAACTTCTGATGCTGCTGTTAATGTGCTGCTTTAGCTAAATCACAGCTTCTCAATGCAAACAGCTTTTTTCTTAAACAAATAAGCTTCATTCTGCCTGCCTCCTTCTGTACCTTTTCCCTGAAGGTTGTAGCAATCCTTGGTGATATGGGTAAAGCAGCTTCTAGATCTTTAAATGATGCTTGTTTCTTACAACTTGTCTTTCCTTTTTTAAAAAAACTTTGTATTTAAAGATAACTATAGCATCTGTTTGGGCTGCAGTCGTGTTGCTGGATCTGAAAGAGTTTACTTATGTGATTTGCTTGTACCTGCCTTGGTTTTCGCACTCGGGTTTTTTTGGATGAATTAAGTAACTAGAGAGTTCTAGTAAGTGTTAACAGATGGCACTTCCCTGCCCTGGTGATGTCCTAAAGTAAACTGCTGCAATAGCCTCTGAATAATAGACTTCTCTGAAAAATAGACTTCTGTGTGTCATTCCCTTGTCAACAAAAGTAACTTTTCGCCTTGTTCMTGTTCTGGGCCTTTCTGCTCAGGGTTATTTTTGTCGCAGTTCCTGGGTAATGGACTCACTGAAAGGGAGCAGATGTTCTTTAAAGAGGGAGAGAAGAGCAGCTTCAACGTTATTGAACAGTTTTAGTTGTTACTGTCTTGAGAATAGCCCTATGGGGAACAATAAGCAGCACAACCCAATCTGTGTAATTCTGATCTCACTCCAGATGGGGTGGCTGTTTCATCTTGGAGGTCTGGAAAGGTTTTAGCCAGCAGAAGAGTTGGACTTCTAAAGCGGAGTAACTTCAGGCCACTGACGTCCTTAGGGAGAAAAATGTGATGCCGTTGCCTAACGTTTKAGTATTACATGTGGGAAAATGGCTTTTGGGGATGAGTTAAACCATTGTCCTACCAAGCTATTTGAATTACTGTGAATGGGGTGGTGTGAGGAGTCTTTCTGGAACTGCAGTGAAACCCATGATCAGTGTTTTAACAAAATAATTAAAGGTTTAAACTATGCTTAGGGCTTCCAGACTTAGTAAATCCAATGGTGGTGAACAGTGCTTTGGGCTCTTGAAACTGGGTTAGCAAACTTCAAACTGAAAATTAGATGAAAACTCTTAATGAAAGCTCAAGATGATAACTCATGTTACAAATATTTCACTTGGATGGTTGCTTGAGCTTAAGACTAATCCATATTGGCCAGCTGGTTGAAAACAAGCTAATATACCCCTGCTTTAAYGGTGAACTGCAGCCCCTCAATGCAGGAGGCACTAATTGATGATCTCGTGCTATGTTGTTCTCCTTGCATGTCTCTTTTTTCAAGCCTGAAMGAACAGACACCTATCAAAAGCACAAGATTTTTACAACTTTCAGTGTTCAGTCAAGGTCCTAGAAAATAATGCTGCTGCTTTTGCCTTTTTGTCATCCCCAAAAGGATTTGGTTTATAAAGCAACTTTGAAGTCCTGCTCCTGACCTAGCTCGCAGAACAGGCTTTCTGGTGCAGGGGCCCTTGCAGAGCCTGCAGCCTTGCAAAACATTTCAGTGGGTGTGGATTTGTCWTTTTTTTCCTTGGGTAACATTAATTGTTATATGGCACAGAATCTTAACCTTTCTTTTAAAATCCCATGACATCTAGCTCACTAAGCAACAAAAACTTCTATTGAACTGAGAAAACTGACCAAAAAAGTAGTTTATTTGTAATTATAAACTGTAAGTCCTAAGGCAATTTGCCTGGAACAAATGGCCTTTTTAAATTTAGGAAAAAAAAAAAGGAAAGGGGGTAGCGGCGGGTGAAGTCTTCCTTCCGTTGGTTAGCTGTCCTCCCTGGCGTGTTCCCATTGCCCAAGCCTGTCTCTGCTTAAATGAAGCATTAAGTGGTTGGGCTTTGCTTTCCCAGAAAGGTTCAATGATGTTTTTGGGAAGAACCTTTTTCTTCAGGGTGATAGGGAGCTTGGCCATGTCCCTTCCCCACTCTGGGGGTGTGGGTGGGGACAGAACTGTAGGCAGCTTAACAGGATCTTAGGTGCTTTTTGCCCATTGTCCCTGTTCCTGCTTGGCCCAAYGTGTCTCCAGCTCTGTGTGTGTAGGAGTTGGCACAAACTGAAGGTCCATGTCCTGGCTTTTGTCACATCAACTTTTATTCCAAGAAGCAGGCGTTGTATCCAATGAGTTCAAATAGCAGGAATAAAGCAGAGGATGCCCTTTGGGCTAGCGATTCTCTGCATGAATAGTTTTGCTTTGACCAGCTGGGGCTGAATGCGGTAGTCGTGCAGTGCTGGTCCTGTGTTGGCTCCCCATGGGAGCCTGCGTCCACGATGCCGTGGTGGCCGGGGCTCGGGAGAGCTACCCTTTGCCTGGGAGAGTGASAGTGACCACAGAGCAGTGTCTGCCCCCGAAAAGGAGATGAGAAGTGTGGGAAGAGCAAGAGGCAGTAGAGGAAATCCTGAGCCCGGGACTTTTGGGCTCTTGGCTGTTCTTRAGCTGTGGTTCCTTGCAGCCAAACTCTTGTCTGTCCTGGAATTATGGCAATGTAACTGTTATTTTCAATGCTATCTTAGAGGGAAAAAAACAAGCAAAAACTCTCCCAAGGCAATACTTTTTCTTCTTTGCCTGCCAATCCCAAACAACCCAAGAGCACTCTTCTCCTTAGTCCAGTAATATTTAAGTGAAGCTTGGGTTAGCATTTCTGGAGATGGATAACTTTAGATCCAAAGGATCAGTTTAAAACTTCTTGTGTGTCTTTGTTCATGGACATTTCTTGTCCAAAACAAGAAATTGCTTTRCTCTWGYGCTTCTCGTCTCATGAATTTGGAAGAACAACAAGAACTACTCTTCACCCCAAAGGCAAAAGAGGCCGAGGAGCAAATTTAAAGTGAAAGCCTTTATTCCTAGTTTCAGATCCAGGGTAGTTGCATTTCTTTTTTAGGGCTTGCTTTGCAGCTCTGAGAGGTATTTGTGTTACTTGTCACATAAAGTAATGATGCCTTTTAACCTATCTACAGCCTAGGTATGGATTGTACTGTACTAATAGATCTCRGGACAGAGTTCAGATGCGCTTAGTTGGACAAATATTTGCTATAGGAACTCCAGAAAATCATGCACAAGATCGAAGTGACAGAGATAGTCTCAACAAAAAGCATTGAACTTTATAGATATAGCCCAACCAGATTTAAACAACGAGGAGAGTTCCAAAGGCAACTCAAGGGCAGTAAGTGACACAATGAAGAATGTATCTAATGTCTCTTGGATGCCATCCATGTAGCGAGTTGTGCCTCATGCTTGTGCAGGGCAAGCTGGACATCCATCCAAGACGAGAAGGTGGTGAAACCATTTCGACCCTGTGGGATCTGCTGCCCTGGTTGCAATGACACGCAGAGCTTTGTGCAACGGCTTTGTGGGACTCTTCGGAGACAGTTTGTGCCCTCTGGTATTTAAGTGTGGGAGAGTATTTGATGTGCTTACAGATTCAAAGAAAGTGGTCAGTCCATAAATCTCTTCTTGACRTATTTTCAGAGGGAAAAGGCAGTTCTGTGTATCCTCCTGATCATGGATGTCCTCTTGCAAATCCAGTTAAATGTCCTTAGAGAGTAGTTGCGTATGTAGTATATGGGGATAACATACCTTCAGAAATATTTCTACAGAGGCAACTGAATGTCTTCCCAGTTCCTGGTGGGAAGAAATCTTAAGTGGTTGACATAATGTGTTCCAGCTAGAGAACTTGGCATTTCTATGTTCTTTTTGTTGTTCTGTCAAGAGYTTTTTTTCCTTGGAGACAAGGTTTTATTTCAGTGACACAATCATGAAATGATGCCCTGATATCTGATGCAAAAGGAGCCTTCTCCCTTTGGTGACTAAGAAGGTGCAGAAGCTTTACTTCACATACATGACTACTTTTTTTTGCCTTTCCTGATGTACAGAAGRCAACACAGTCCATTTAGAATTACTATTCTGTTTGTTCTTATCATGGAGCTGCTTTGTAAGTTAGAAGAGAATGTTAAATAGATAAAGATAAAATGTGATATTGAAGGATGATGCAACAAGTTGACAAACTTGTCTAATATGTTGGCATAGATGTGTTTTGTTGAGTGTACTTGCAAAAGTCTTCACTTCAGACTTTATTTCCCTGTCTGGACCTCCCTGATGCCCAAAATCTTAGTTCCTCTCTCCAACCTTGTGTCAGAGAARGTAAAAGCAGCTCACCTGGTATGGTGAAGCAAGGACCCGTGGACCTCACTAGCATTTGAGCAGCAAGTACAGATAGGGAAGGCAGTCTCTTGTTGATCCTTCATTAGCTTCAAGCATGGAATGATTGAGTTTTGTATCAGTGGGGATCCGGATCTGGGCATTTTATTGGAGGACACAAGTGGGTGCAGACTTAGAGACAAGTCACCTCAATCACAAAGAACTCATGCAGTTGAAGGACACAGGCAGTACCTAATGCCTGAGAAGGGAACATGCCTGTGCAAAACCTGTTGGACAAATAGGGCTTATTTTTAAAAYAGTTTTTGTAAYGCTTATTTTTAAATCTCCATTAACKTGTTTGCTGGTAACCATTATGTACTTGGAGGATGAACATTAGGTGAAAATAAACTTATTGGGGCAGCAGAACCACTCTTAGCTACAGGTGACAGTGAAGCTGATGTTTGGGATGATGTGGCAGTTTGAGACTGACAAAGCAAGTGCTATACCTAAACACATCATGATACAATGCAGAGATCTGTTGTGATAGTGCAACAAATCGCAAATTAAGCTCCATGGGAAYGRTACTCTGGATCTGCACAGGTGCTCCTCTMTGCAGCAGGAATGTTGCAAAATGTGYTAGCAACTTGAGATGGAAAGGAGGGTTTTGATGTGCTAGTGTCCGACTGGCAGAGATAAGGCTGCTGAGGATGAGCATTGCAAYGGGCTTGCAGGATATTTGCTCAGTTATTCCTTACTCCGTACTTTAAAAACTTTTAACCTTATTGCTAAAGAAAAATACCATTGTCTATTAGTATGACTGGAACGAAAGATGAATAGTGAATTAGCCTTGAGCTAACTGTCAATCTGACTTTGATAGCCCATCACTTAAAAGGTCCTTTTATGTTTATGAAAAAGCATGACGTCAAAGCCAGGGGGGGAAAAAAATAATACCAATACTTAGGGCTAAACTTGCCGAGCTTCCAAGAAGAGCCCCTGTGTGAACTGTTTGTTTCTCTACATGCGTGGCTAATTAGCCTAGGTTGCTATAAGTCTCAGCAGTGGCTTTCAAACTGCTTCAGACGTTTTGGGGTAGCTTGTTTATGGTGCRTCCATACGTGAACCTCTGTAAACTGGGATTGCATCAAACTAAGGATATTTCAGGTGCTTCTCTCTCAACTTAGAAGTATTATGCTGGAAATGCTTGAGTATAATCATTATCAGGTGAGTTTTTACTAAACAATTTTTTTCAAAAAAGAACTTTGCTGAAAAGTCTTATGGTACCCTGGAAATCCTTTTTTTATCTGAAAAGGATCTGGAATGTTTTATTTAGTTTTTCTTCCGCAAAAATAAGTGGAGTCACTTGTAACTGCAGTAAGGGTCACTTTAATGGAACTATTYAAAAATATCAATCTTCTCGGGATATTTTGGTATTTTGTTTTTTTCCTACCTTCTRGTAAAAGTCAAAGGTTGAAGGCGGCAAAAAACTTGTGGCGAAAGTTTATACGGAAAGAATTGCTGTTCTGGTGTTTATTCAGAGTACATGCGAATCATTCAGTGAGGTTCTTCATATTTTGTGTATTTTTTAAAAAAATCTAGTAGTCATAGATATGAAAATTGCGAATTCTGATCATGTTACTTGATCTGAGCTGAAACATTTATTATTTGCATGATGCGTCTTTAAACCGACTCTCGAATTTGAATATGATTTAGGCCACATCTATTGAAGGTGTAAATACTTTGGAGATGATAAAAAAATGGTGTACTCATTTTTTAAAGGATGTATTACTTTTAACCAAAACCCACCTAATCTTTTAGTCTGCYTTGTACCTGACATCTGCTAAAGGATAGCAATCCAGGCTATTTGGCTTTACTTGATACCTATTAAAAARTAAAAAAGAATACTGTTGTACAGCTCATTTGTCCCCATTTAAGGGAAAATTAAATTTCATCTAGCTTAATGTCTGAGAATATTTGAAAATGTCTGTGTAAATTGAAAAAAAAATCATTGGTTTTAAGTAAAAAAATCTGATTGTTGAAAAAAAGTGGAACTTACTAGTCTTGTGATGGARTAGCCATTTATTGAAACACTAATTTGAACTCATTTCTTGTGCCCCAGTGTGAATTRGTGAAGTACCATTGACTTCTTTGAAGTCACATGGATTTGTACTTTGAATATTGAGTTAAAATGCTAAATATGCACAAGCGTATACCTCTCTGATAGCACTTTAAATGATGATGTGGAACAATTAAAACACTTTTTTTAATGCTGTATTTACAGGTACAGACTCACCTTGAGAACCCAACCAAGTACCATATTCAACAAGCGCAGAGGCAGCAGGTAAAGCAGTACCTCTCTACCACTCTAGCAAACAAACATGCCAACCAAGCGCTGAGCTTGCCCTGTCCAAACCAGCCTGGGGATCATGTCATGCCACCTGGAACGGGAAGCAGTGCACCCAACAGTCCAATGGCTATGCTCACCCTCAACTCCAACTGTGAAAAAGAGGTAAGATGCTCTTGCTATCTATATTCTTTGTGAAAATGCAATAGTCGTCTCCGCTTTCTTCSTGCTAATAATTTTCAATCGTGTTTRCTTGTTGTTAGGAGGTTACATTGATCTTCTTTTCTGAACCTTTCACTTTAAAAAYGTAGCTGCTTACCTCTGTGTCTGCCCGATGATTTTGTATTTGCRTAGAATAATCAGGGCAAAAAAACCTCTTGTGTCCCAGTAACTTCCTCTTTTTTGAACTATTTTAGATAGTTTATGCCTATTTAACTTTTTTCTTTTTTTGCTTACTTGCTCAACACACACAGTGACTAATTGACCTTTAGAGTACACAAAGCAGTTTTGTGTGCTGTAGCTTTCTGGAATAATGTTATTTATGGCTCATTCACTGTATAAAGAGCAAAGAGCAKAACAAAAATGTCTGAAAAATGCAACACTTTTTGAGATATTTTAGATTTCTAGATATTTTTACACTAAAATCTGTTTATTACTTAGCTGGAACTCCGGATTTTCCAAGCTAGTATATCATAAAATCTTAAGTCCTGTTTCTAATAGGAGCCCAGTATTATGAATGAAGACCTCACTAGTCTATGTGTAAAGTCCTTTGCAATTTTATCTTGATATTTCTGGCAAAAATTTAGTTGGATGCTATGAGGGTGTATGCTCAGGTAGGGAGGGGAGGTTATTGAATGATGTTAACAAGAGTGAGGCTCATGAGRTTAACATTTGCAATTTGAGAATTTGGAGATGACTCTTAAATCTTCCTCATCTTCCCACTTTTTTAATATGGAAACAGATACTCCTGGAGGAAACTCTTATCAAACTCAGGTTGAGCAACAATTCTAATAGAYTRGGTTTTATACATGCATGTGAAGCTATTGGTGCTTCWTAATTTCAAAAKAAATGAAAATCAAATAGTCTCATCCTCTGATCCTACTAGCTGTGCCCAAATGCTTTTTCCCAGGATATTTACRGCTTCACTTTGCTGTGTCATCAGCCACGAGTGTGCATGACCCTGTTTCAGTTCTGTTCCCTTTGGGACAGAGCATGTGCCRTGAACTCAGATCCATGCTTTGCCTTTTTTTCTTTTTTTYCCCCCCCTTATTTCTGCAGGGATTTTATAAATTTGAAGAGCAAAGCAGGGTTGAGAGTGAGTGCCCGGCTCTGAATACACACTCACGAGCGTCATGCATGCAGGTACTGGATGACACAGGAGTTGGGACACAGAACACTTTTTAATAAGAACGTTTCTTTGAAATCATGCTAAATAATAAACTTAACCTATGATATCTTTAAAAAGTTAAATATATATTGGATTGAAAAAAAAATCAAGRATGATAAATCCATGTTATGACCTTGCAAATCAAYGTTGACTTGAAAAATGCCTTAAAATATCTGAAAAGAGCAGATGCTTTTCCACAACTGTGGTGCGATAGTAGAGCATCATCTCATCTGTGTTTTAAGATCCTTTTTTCAGGAAATCTTTTCTAATATATTTTCCTCAGGACTACATCTTTAAGACTACATGTGCGTGTTGTTATAATAGCATGCTTAGGATTTCTGTAGAGTTTCTAGACAGATCACGTTTGTGTTTAAAACTGAGTTGAGTAGGCTGTAATACAACCATGGTAATTTGTCTTCAGTGGGCATCTCTCTTTTTTTAACAAAATGTTTTTATTCCTAGTAACAGTCTTTAGCAGAGGCTGTAGCTRCTAGTCCCCKTCTTGCMCTTGCTGTAGCTATTTTATTCTAGACTTCTGTTTTCTTGAGCTGAAGTGAAAATCCCTTCTTCTGCTATTTCTACTGTCAACTTCAGGCATTGACTTTGCTGGTTACTGTTAAGTTAGTTATAGCCAATGAAGAGAAGTGAGCCATCCTACAGGATAATTCAGGGCACCTAACTGGATGATTTGGAGGTCTTCATTCTCCTGTGTGTGCAAGAGCTTCTGGAGGGCTGTTAATGAAGCCCAAGAACAGAATTGCTTGCACCACTTCTCTCTGGGCTGCTGTTGGATGGTGCTTCCTGGGAAGGTGTATTGAGGAAATGAACCCTATGGATCCTCCTGTTGAGGAAGGGAGGTCTTTCACCTACAGTCCTTGGTGCTGTTGCCTTCACTCTGCAGATATCTTGGCCCTGGCCCTGCTGGATGCAGGTCTGTCTGGGTGCAGAWTTTTAGCCCGTAGGTAGATGCGAGAGAACAGCGTAGACTCAAACTGCCTAAGTGGAGCAGTGCCCTCCTCCCTTCMTTGCAAAGTGACTTCTGATGGGAGGGATGCATAAGATCATGAAGCCTCAAGAGGTTTTGTGGCTAGATTGTCCTTATTGTCCTTGCTAGACAGTGAAGACTATAACTATGGTTTGCAGTATGTTTAAAAAAAAAAAAAAAAGAAAAATCACAGACCATCTGTGCTGCAGAGCAGCAGTGTGTGGCTGAAGTGCTGTTAGAACTCTGTATTTTATTGTCATGATAACTGTATTTTCCATGTCCCCCTTTTCTTATGCAGATGGATGATGTGATTGATGACATAATTAGTCTGGAGTCAAGTTACAATGAAGAAATCCTTGGCCTGATGGACCCTGCCCTGCAAATGGCAAATACGGTATAATGGTCCTTTCCTTCTGGTTGCCCTGCTAGCAATTTCATTCGTCTCTCAGAGAACTCAAAACTGGAGCCTGACTTTGTCTCCTAACAATTAAGTAGTTATTGTATTGTCCCRTGGAGAATAATTAGGCTTTCTTGTTAAGAGCTTAAGTTATGCAGTTGCTATGGATTTAAAAATGCAAGCTGGCATCAGATTGAGGGAATACAAAAGGTAATTTTACTTTTCTTATTTCAAAGTCAAGTTAGTTGGTGGAGCAGAGGARCAAAGGAAACTATCTAACAGAAATAAGTGTGTAACCATCAAAGTACCTACTAAAGATTGCCAAGGACATTGAACTCAAGCTTTCGAAAGCCTAGAAGGAGTCTGTAGCACTCCAAGTTCCCAAGACACTGTAATGTACGGGTAAACAATTTAAGCCATACTGGGACATACATTAGCATGTTTTATTTAACATAGGGAGAGCGAATATCATGTCTTAATTTTGAAATGGAGACAAGTCACAAGCAAGAGATCAATGAAAGTGGTAGAAAAGGAAACAAAAAACCCAACAGCTTCCCCCTTTTGTTAAAAAACAAAAGAAGCTGAGGGTACATATAAAGTCTGTGAAAGAAGAAAAGGCCAAATGTGAGTATAAACAAGTAAGGGAAGGCGCATGTTACCTTTGAGTTGCTGTTTCAGTCTGCTGGCTCACATTGCTGTGAGCATTAATATAATCGTACTTCTGGCATAATCTTATTTTGATCTTTTGTGGAGGGTAGCTCCAGTGAATATTTTGCCTGAGGCTTAAGTCTTAGATCTGGCTGAGTAGATGTCTGCCAGTGCTGGCGTCTGGCTCTCTTTTTTATCTAGTGCCAAAGTTTACCACTCGCCACAAAGCACAGCTCTTGTGGCGTAGGTTTACATTTGTCTACAGTGCTTGTCTGATGTCATATAACCTAGTCTTACGCTCCTGCAGATTCCCACAGCCCTCTTGGAGGCATCCTGAATTGCACAGGAAACAACCCACATGAACGGTGCCCTTTGAGTAGAGTGGGAAATAACTGCAGGCTCCTGCCAAAGCCAGTGAATTCTGCAATCCCAGAAGACCCAAAAAGCTCTTCTGCCCTGGAATCTGAGAAAATTTAAACCCGTGAGAAAGATAATAGGAATCTTCAAAGATAGCTACTGTTCTTATGAAGTGTTGAGGTTCTTCTAGAGCCATTTTTCCACTGTTCCACATGGAACGATGTGGGATAATATGGGACTTTATGTCCTTATTTGCTTCCATAAGGACCCCAGCTGTTTGTGTCCAGAAAGGCATTTAATGGTATTCTGTGCTCTTAGGGTGAAAGGAGTCGATGTAGCCAATAATTAGAGTACATCTGCATCCCTCCTGCTTGCTGCAGGACAGAAACCTTGTATAAACTGCCAGGCTTGTGTTTGCTATGAAATCTTACCCATCTACATATGACTTTCCAGTCAGCCCTTTTCCCATCTGTATTTCCTGAAGCCATTTTTTTCTTGGAGATGCAAGTCCAATTTTTAAGTAGTGCAAGTGTTTCTGAACTTGAACAGCAAAGATGGACAACACAGGTCATTTAGGAACAAAGTTATGCCTTTCGTTTATATTAATCAAGCTTTCAAAGAGTTCCTATATCATGTGGTGAAGAAATAACCTGAAGTAGTAGAATGAAGACTTTTTTTATGATATACTTAAAGCTACTAGGGTCAGAAAGTATATTGTGGTCTCTGAAGGAATTTGAAATTCTTCTGAAGTCATGTAGGTGGAACCATGCATCTCACTGATGGGTTTAGAAAAAAGGCAAAAAAAAAAAAAGGACCTGATGTAGTAGACCTTTTTATTTTGGAACAGAATTTGGTTCTGAAAATACACACTGTTTTACTAATAACAAATATGTGTAGACTGAGCTAAATAGAGGTAGAAGAAATCAAGAGGAAATGTCTAAAGAAAAGAGAACTATAAATARCTGTGCTGAGACCGCAACAAAGGCTGCGATTGTGCCCCAACCAACAAAGCATAAAAGGACCAGTTTGTTACTTGCGTCAACAATAAGCAAAATCAGAGGCTTGTGTGTGGAACAAGCTAAGGGAGGCTTCCAAGTACCTCTTAATTGAAAAGAGCTCATGGCACTAAACTGGCTATGGAAGTGTTTGTAAACTTTGGTATTGGCTCACAAGTTCACCAGCTTTGCTTTTGAGGTGAAAAATATCACAGAAGGATGGCTAGTTTGTTGAGGGTTGAATGTGACTGGGTAATTGATTTGCTAGGTACYGTGTAAAGTCCTCGTGCAAAGGAAACGGCAGCCGGTTTCTCTAGTGCTTGCAATTTCTGCAGGGCCTCCAGTACGTGCAGTCAGCAACGCTGCCTGTGTCACCTTCCCCTTTGGTGGCTGCTTATACAGGTCCAGTTTCCTTGCATGCAAATCCAGCACTGCCTTAACAGAAAAAATCAAACCTTTTAACAAGCAGATTCTGTATTGGTTTTACTAAAGCAACCGGGTCACCTTGACTACTCCCAGCGTTTCACTATAATGCAGCAACTTTACCCAGGCTTGGAGATGCTAGTTTCTGGGTTTCTGAAAAAATCTTTTTATTTCTGAAATTGCTAATTAGATTTCCCATGCCTGGCCCTGAACTTCAAGTCTTTGGGCTACAAACAAACCCTTTGTGCTCTTGCTATGCTTGGGAGCATGAATAGAAAAAGCACATCCAAGTCAGAAGGGTGCATGACGTGAGTGCAGCGCCTGTCGGGGATGTGGTGAGGGCCAGAAGATGCAAGGTCACCTTTGTGGTGCTATGGTCCTGGGGACAGATTAGTGTGGACATATTAGCTTGGGTCCCAGTCTGTAAAKGGCAACTGGGACCTGGGATTTGCTGTACATGTTCCTGTTTTGTACCTTGTTCAGGAGCTACATGGAGGGCTTGGTCATGGTGATATTTTCTTCTCACTCAGAGGTTCTCCAGACCTTTGTTTCTTTTGGCCGCCGCCTTCTAGACAAGAGAAGTCTCCTGAAAAATCTGAGCATGGCTTCACAATGTTGGTACTTAAGTGGGTGCCTATCTGCATTAGCAGAAAAGTTTTCTTAGGTCTCAGCCAAGCAAGGGGAGACCATAGAAGACTTAACAGTCCGTACTATGAGTCACCCCATTGTATTCTGCAGTGTCATTTACATGTGTATAAAGTTAATGGTCCTTCTAATCTCTGCAGCATCCATGTCTGGAAGGGATAGGTTTTATCTTCTTATTGCTTCTCAGATAAAATGTAAACTGTTTTTATAACTGTCTCTTCAATACTTAGTTTGAAAACAGAAAGATGGGTAAGATAATCCACTCAGGATAAATGTAGCATTCTTTAAATACCTCTTAATGTAAAGGAAAAACTATTGATCTTGTTGGAATATGCTCATGTCTATGCAAATCTGTTTGCTTAAACATACCTTCGTAAGAGTAGCAGGACAAACAATTAATTGAGGAAGCAGTGCCAAAATTATCTTCCACCTGGAGTATTTTTATTATACAAAGCAAAAACCGAATGATACTAAACCTGAAAGTTACTTGCATGGAAAATATTTGACAGGTCATATCAAATGTCTTTGATTAATATGGTGTTCCACTTCAAGCATCTGACAACTTACTAAGCGCTCTCACACTTAAATATTCCTGAGAAACTGGGGGCTTCATCCTAGGAGTGTTTTGCTGATCATCTTGAGTTTTGTGTGTATGTGTGCACGCACAAGAGAAGTGGGGGAATTCACATGTAAATGTTTCCTTGAAAAACCAAGGTGGGATTAGCACTGTGGTGTCAGTGTGCTACCCCTTTCCAAAGAGAGAAAATCTTTAAGTCTTTCTAAAGATTCTCCACCATGAGTTGTGCATTTAAAACACTGTCCACACATTCTTGAGAAGCGAGGATGGAACTTTTCCTGGTGCAGGTGTTTTCCCGCTGTGTGTGCCTCACTTTTGGTGACCTTATTGCAAACTCTGTTTGCACTTGGAAAGTACAGATTTCCTAGCAGATGCTGACTCTATTCTGCAAAAGTCTTTTTAAGGGGCAACATGAATGATCTTTTTYCCCTTGTTGATCTTTTCCAGTTGCCTGTGTCTGGCAATTTGATTGACCTTTATGGCAACCAGAGCATGCCTCCTCCAGGGCTAAACATCAGCAACTCGTGTCCAGCTAATCTTCCTAATATAAAAAGGGAGCTCACAGGTAAATATGTTTGAAATATCACCTTGGAATAATGCTATAATGGCTTTGAATTAAGGAAATATTGAACATAATTTCTAAGAATGAATGAAAAAWTGGATGAAGAGCTTAATTATTGATTTGTACTCTCTTTTATAGCAAATGTGTGAGTTTGTAATGCAATCTTGTAATTTGGGTGCATGTGTGTGTTCTGACAAGTTGATTGTGAGCCCAAAGAGAGAGTGATAAGGTTTGCTTCAAATGAAGATGAAAAGGAAGTGTCCTCCAAAGGTCTCATCACGTTTTTTCCAGCAATGAATTTTTTTCTCCTCTAAACAAGCTCTAGTAAGTGGGGAGATAGAGCCCTAAACCTCCTCCCTCCCACACCAAGCATTCACTTAGAGAATTCAAATAATTCAAAGGCCTAAAAGGGGAGCTCAGGATTTTCAAGTATGTTTTATTTTTTGTTCTGCTTCATTTCTACGTGAAAGGGCCTAACCACAGGTAGGACATGGTAAAAAAGCAGACTTGGCTGTGGAAAAAATAGATAGCTATCGGTCCTAGAACTGAAGACAAATCTGCCTTGATCCAGAACTGACTGTTCTTTAGGGCAGCTGAGCACCCGCTGTGTGCAGGCCTGGTGGATGCTTCACTTCTTTCTCATGTTTCTCCTTTCTGTATTTCTGTTATGAAAGCAGACAGGCTGACTCAGTTGCAAAACAGGTCCTGGGCAGGCATTAGTTTAAGTAGAGCACTGTTTTTAATAGCTAAGGTGTCATCTTCTCAGAGGAAATGCCACAGCTCTAAGCTGGCATGTATTTGCGTTTATATGATTCTGCAAAACTGCGTTCRGTGGCAAATGAAAGCACCCAAACTGCTCAATGTGGCTGCTAGAAAAACTGGAGCAGCGTCTTGAACCATGCTGAGAGGAGGGTGGGAAGGGAAGATGACTCCTCAAGGTCTTGCATTGCAGATGGTTTCATAGCCCCAACTGCAAAATGCTACAGGTGGCTCTAGACTGCAAGCTAAACACACCACTTGCACAATGCATAGGCTGGCACAGTCACACCAGATGGTGGTGAAAGACTCTAGGCAAATACAGCAGAAGGAGAGGGGAAATTAGTGAAGGGGTCTCAGAGAGAAGTTCTCAGTAAGTCAAAATTAGCCTGAACTAAGTTACATGTCAAATTGCTGCATTTATGGAGACGTTAAATGCGGTCTGCATTTAATGCAGTCTAGGAACTTCTGTTTGACATCAGTGGCTTGGTCATGGATCCTGCAAGTAGCACTTTCTGACAACCAGCAATTTAATATTGGCATGTTGTTATTGCAGACAGTTAAAGTTTCCGTGGCTGGTACAGAAAGCCTTCCCCATCTAAACTTCTAAGGGACTGAGTTCCGATCTCTACATATACTAGTGCAGAAGAGCTGCTGGTCCTGCAGATCCCGATCTTCCTGTTGGAGCTAGGCTGCATAGAGCTTGCTCTAATTAGATCTAGCACTCGTCTGTCACAAGCCTGTCCCCATCCTGCTGCATAGGTATCAAAATGACCAAGAATTAAGAAAAATCAAATCTGTTACCCCAGCTTCTTGTGATGGTGAGAGCTGTGAATTGTCAACTGTAGCCACTGACATGTTGAATGGAATCCTGCTCGCATGCAGTTTCTGTTGATTTGGGCCTTGCAAACTTCATATATTGCAAGGTCAGATTTGAACCCACAACTTGTTTGGACATGCAATAATTTTTCAAGCTTTTTCCCCCCGTGTATGTTGTCTAGTATAGACTTGTTGGAATGAAGGGAGGGTTGGTTCTGTAGTGGAGTTTGTGCCTGGGGACTCACAGGTTTGTTTGTCCCCACCAACTTGTTTCACAGCTTATTGATGTTTAGATTCAAACATAACAGGATTAGTGATTTCACCCCACTTTTTTTCCAAAACTTAAAAGGTATAGAACTTACAGGAATACCTGTAAAATCAATTCAAAAATGAAAACTCAAATGGGAATTGGGCTAACAAGTTTAGTTGCACTTTTGCCTGAACTGTTCTGTACTGAAGTCTGAAAATAAATGTGAGAAACAAAGATCAGCTCTGAGTTGAGACAACTGGCATGTAGCTTGCTTAGCATGATTTTTCATTTGCTTTTTTGTGGAGAAAAGACAGGAACCATAGCTTTGTAACAATATATCTATTAAAGGTACTGATTTTTCTTTCCATATGATGATTGATTGGTATAGCTGGAAAAAGCAGCGTTTTGTTTATCAAGTCACTTAAGGTACATTTTGAATTTTGTGGTAATCTACCTATGTTGCCACAAAAGGACATAGCCCGAATTCCAGTGAGCTGAACCTCTGACTCCTGCCTGCTTCATATCCTGTGCAGGTAGCCATGCAATAGGCATGTTGCTCCTCAGGTTCAGCCTCTACCCGGTACATACGTACCTGGTACATACGTATATAAGCGCAGGAGAGGGAATGTTTCAGTGGTTTGTACCTTGCTGAGTCAGGGCCTTGGTGAGAAACCTTGTAGGCACAAAAGTCCATGTAGGAAGCGTGGGAACAGGAGCTCTGCAAGTACAGGGTGCTAGAGCTGAGCGCCAGCACTGTATCTTGCTGAGCTCAGCATACATTTAGCCCCTTTTTCTTTGGAATGATTTGGTAACTTCTTGCATTTGTTGTAGTAACTTAGGTGTGACGAGCCTTATCAGACAACCTGTGTGAAAGTTTTACAAACTGAAAGTGTTGCGTTTGGATTTCTTGAATTCTAATGACTTAATTCACATGCACAGCATGTATTTTTCCTACAGAGTCAGAAGCRAGGGCATTGGCTAAGGAGAGGCAAAAGAAAGATAATCACAACCTGAGTAAGTTGATTCTTCTCTGTTTTCACCAATTTGAGTATTTTGGGTGTTTTCTAAGTGTTGGAATGCTGGTATGTAAAATTTCTGGATGAGATGTTGCATTTAATGTATTGTACTAGTTAATTCTGTTATGCCAAGAGATCAAATATCTCTAATTCTCTTAAAATGGGAGCTAAAATCTAGTATTGAGCTTCATTTTTTCTCAAAAAGCAAAGCAAACAAGTGGTCTTACAAAAGGAAGTGTTGGAATGTTAGTCTGCGTTCCTAGACATTGTGTCCATAGAATTACTGAGAGCAATATTTGATCCAGTTCATTTAACCAACTCACAAAATTCTGCTTAAAAAAAATCTAAAATCTGAATTACGCAGTCTATGATTTGCTTTAAATGTCATCATACACTTGTTGTGTGATACCTTATAATGATATAAACTTCATCATTTTAAGAAACAACTTAGCTGTGAGTAACAAATGCTAAAATGATGAATGTTTTATGACTTAAAATAGAGAAGGGTACCTTTAAGGTTCYTTTATATTAGTAGGAAAAGGAACTGAATAATTTGCAAATGTGAATATTGTTTGTAACATTTGTTCTGTTGTTTTTCTTAAAGTTGAACGGAGAAGAAGATTTAATATCAATGATCGTATAAAAGAACTAGGCACTTTGATACCCAAGTCAAATGACCCGTAAGTATAATGTGTTGAAGCAAACAAAAAAACTTAAAACGCCACAAAAAAGTAAAAAAATGTTTTAAATCTGTGGTAGAAAGACTTGAAGTTTTTTGAAAATTGTCCTGGAGTTCATTTTTTTTTTTTGTGGAGCTGAAGTGTATCTCTATTTAGTTCTCTTGCAGAATAGCAGTGGGCTCAGCATCTCCCAGGCCCTGTGCTGTGGCAGGGGGTACCTGATGCTAGAAACAACTGCCTGGCTGAAGGCAGCATTGTCCATATGTGAACCTTGAATCTCAMAACTTAGCTGGTTATGTAGATAGTTGACTTGCTTAATAAGACAATCTCTGCCTATTTTTGTGAGAACGGAGAGAAGTGTCCCTGGAAAGGTGCTGTATTCTCCTATGTATATGTTTTCATTGCCCATTTACCCAAATTATTGTGGTAATTCTCCAGAAACAGAGGTAGCCGCCTTGTTGCTTGCTCGCCTGGATGTGTATCCAGTGCTGATTGCATAGCAAGGAAACTCCTTGCTCRGGAGCTTGGAAGTCTCCCTCAAGCCTGGGTGAATGCAGCAAATTCTTTTTGGGGAGAATATCTGTTATTTTCTGGTAGTGACAGGCTGTAAAAGCTCCTGAGAGGGGCTCTCTGCCTTCCTCTAAGGCAATATTGCCTTGACCAAACTGTGGGACAGTTAGGTCTTTTGTCCAGTAGTAGTARTTCTTTAAATATAYRTGTATGTGTATATATGTGTTTTTAAYTTAAGTCTGTGTGTGTGAAGTCTAAAATGCTGAAACACAATGCTGTTTTTGGCTTCTACTCCTTACTGTCACCAAACTGTGGCACAGTGCCACCAGGAGGCTGCTGCTGACTGCTTCCCGGGAGCTGAAGAATCTCAGGTCTTTTCCCCACTAAAGTACCAGGTCTTATATGGTCCTTCATGAATGCCAGTTTCCTCAATCTTTTCTKCACCCAAAAGAAACGAGGAGCTGACTCTCTTCTTTAAGAAGCCTTGGAGTGYACCCGGGAGCTGCCGCAGTGCCCTGTGGCTGGGACGGTGCTCGCTGCATCATCCCTTTTAGCCTGTGCTCTGGCCCCCTCTAGCGCATCTCAAAAGCCTGAAATAAACATGAAAAAGATTTATCCGGGTGTTGGATAACATGAGGTGGAATTGCAGCTGCTGGCGTGGTGGTGGTGACTCTAAAGCAAACCCTCCCTGGGGGCCCTAACTTCTTCTTTTGTGCTGATTTCTCAGGGATATGCGCTGGAATAAGGGAACTATTTTAAAAGCCTCAGTTGACTATATCCGGAAGCTGCAGAGAGAGCAGCAGCGCACCAAGGAGCTTGAGAACAGGCAGAAGAAGCTGGAACACGCCAACAGGCACCTGCTGCTCCGCATACAGGTTTGCCCCTAGAGATGCCATGAAGGCGCGTGGCATCGCGGCATGAAACAGACTGGAACATCCTTGTAGGAGTGTGTGTTAGAGGGAAAGCTGCTGTTTTAATTCATGGTGACCAGTGCAGGGATGTGCGCAGAGATCTTTCAGAAAAACAGAAGATACCTGGTTTAAAAAAAAAAAAAAAGTGTGTGTTAGAGGGAAAGCTGCTGTTTTAATTCATGGTGACCAGTGCAGGGATGTGCGCAGAGATCTTTCAGAAAAACAGAAGATACCTGGTTTAAAAAAAAAAAAAAAAAATCCACAGCATTCTAGTAAAGCACTCAGAGCTGGTGGGTTTTGTGCTTCTGTAGCAACATAGTTTTGCAAACCRTACTGTGTAGTACATAATTATATATGGTAAAACTTTCTTTTTTTCTCTGAGTAGTGCTGCACACATATGGACTATTTCTTGTTGAATGCAAGAGCTCCAAGAGCTGTGGCAGCAGGATAGTCCAGAGCTCTGGCTATGGAGCTCCTCTATCTGCAGAGCGAGGGTTCCTCCTGCCCTCTCTTCCCTGTTGTAGGGTGAAGTCTGTTGGATTTCTAAGGTTGGAAGTTTGTAGGGTTTGTCAGAATGGGTTCTCCCACCTCAAACTGTATAGGGAGCCTTAGCCTAGCAGCCTAAACAGCCTTGCCTCTGAGCTCTGTTTTCCACAAGGGCAAATACAAGCTGTATATCGACCCTTCCGTAAGAGTAATGCAAGAAGAACACGTAGGGTCAAGTGCAAGGCCATATGTCACAAAGGCTGCAGTGGTRGAAGAGGTTGAGTTTCCCAGGCATCCTTATGCTGGGGCTCCCTAACAGAGCTAGAAATCCTGGAATCACGTGTGGCAGGATAGCCTTAAAATAGAGTAGTCTGGAATGTGCTTTGGTTCAGGCCTTATGCTGTGATGAACAATGTGTTGGCCAGAGTGAAGGTAGAACAGCCTCAAGCTGCGCTGTTTCAAAGTTAGATCAGATCCCTTCTGAAGCAGCTSATCGTCTTTTGCACTATACTCATTTTCTCTGGCTCCTATTTCAATCATAACTCAGTTCTTTTTATAATGAATGCTACATTTAGGGGCAAATAATCTAAAGTCTATTTTCCTTTCTGTATTATTCTGTTTAAGTACAGAATATTGTGATTCTGACGCGTTGACTGGAGGGAGAAATTCTTTCTGTTCCATTTTCTTGCCATGTGTCCTTGCAAGCTTGTTGTTTTAGTTTGAAAATGGAAAAGGGGCTTCTAATCAAGCTCTGTGATAAGAATATTCAGGAACTCGCAACACTGTTGTGATTGCTTAATGTAATGCATAAGTAGACTCAAAACATCTCTCCTACTGCTGTTATTTGGAAAAAGGCCCTTCAGTAAGGTCAGCTATTACCTGCCTTCAGTCAAATGCATCTGTAACATGACTAGACTTGAAGGTGGGATTTAAACTTACCGTGCAGAGTCTGCATGGACAAAGCTTTCCTGTAAGTTCTCTGTGTGTTTCCAGTTGAACCTTCCCAGTGCAGGAATGAAGTTGTCTTCTGACTTGAAGCACACTGCGTTTTTAGCAGAGCTCTGGTGTGGGAAGTGTCCTTTCCCCCGTCTCAGCAGGAAGCAGTTAGCATTGTGTAGGCGTTGTGCCTTCATATTCGTAGTAACTTTTTCCCTCTGCTTTTGCCATAGTCACAGTAAGCCCCATGAGATGAGCTYGTGCGTTTCTGCTTTTTTCTAAAATAGCTGCTTGTTCTCCTTGGCAGGARCTTGAGATGCAAGCGCGGGCACACGGCCTCTCCCTCGTGCCATCGACGGGCCTCTGCTCCCCTGATATGGTGAACCGGGTCATCAAGCAAGAGCCCGTCCTGGACAACTGCAACCAAGACCTCCTGCAGCACCACGCCGACCTGTCGTGCACCACCACCCTCGATCTCACCGACGGCACCATCACCTTCAGTGACAACCTGGGGAACGTGACTGAGCCTGCCGGCACTTACGGTGTCCCCGCGAAAATGGGATCCAAACTGGAAGATATCCTGATGGACGATACCCTCTCCCCCGTTGGGGTAACTGACCCGCTGCTTTCCTCGGTGTCTCCTGGAGCGTCCAAGACGAGTAGCAGGCGGAGCAGCGTGAGCATGGAGGACACCGATCATCCCTGTTAGCAGATATTCGGCATGGCCTTTCATAAACTGCTTTGTTTCTTGATCAGTAGATTAAATAATTTACCTTTTGTAGATTTTTTTGATTTTTTTTTTTTTTCCCCTTGTGCTTCATCAGTAGCCTAGTGTTTGTGCGTGTGTGTATATATTATATAGAGAGGGGTTTTTTTAGATTTTTTTGTGGAAGAAAAGAAAAACTTGTATATTCTATTTTAAAACTACCAACGCCTCCAAAATATTGTACAGCGTATGTACAGTATCTGTGAACTGGATTCGCCAAGAACTTTGAACTGGCTAAATCTACTTAAAGCAATAGAATTATATCTGAAAAGTCTGTTTCTACTCAGGCGGGGAGGGAGCATAGCAGAATTGTAAATTCTGTGCAACCTATTTCCTTGGAAGCAAAATGTAAAGTTAAAGAATGTAAAGAAACCAAAACAAAAAMGAGTCCACTTTGTACTTGTGTTGGTTTAATAGTGCTGCCTTAAAGATACAGTGTCCCTCAACCTTTGGTCGTGTTATCACAAGTGTTTAAACAAAAACTACTATTCCACTGAGAATACAGATAAAAATAGTGTTAAAACAACCYGGTTGTTGATTCTGGTATAAAATGTTCTTGATGCTATTGCTGACAGTGAAGTAGAAATTGCAGGGAGATGTGAGTCTCTTCCTCAGAGTGCCATTTAATTTTACTCTGAGCCGATTTGGGTTTCCTTTGGATCATGGTTCAAGGTTTTTCTTTTAGATTTTTTTTGTTTTGTAACATACAATGCTGATTTGCCGATGAATGAAGAAGGAACACTGTAAATTGGTATCTACATTTTGGACAAAATGATACATTTTATCAACTGGGCACATTGTACATATCTAATTGGCTTTACTTTTTTAAAATTGYGTTGTACAGTTTATTTTGATTTGCATGAATTCCTTAGTTATTCTCAACGTTTTGTTTTAAATATACTTGTATTTCATTTGTAAGAATTTGCCTCTTAATATTGCAACAATTTTTTGACATTTTAAAAACTCATTGAAAGTTTTCTGCGTTCTTTGTAAACACTTGAAAGGAAGCTTTTATGCAGGGTTCTGTGTTTTAAGAGAGATTTTAAGAATATTTTGTATATTACAGTCTCACTTTGAAAATGTTTTTAAACACACTTAAGGTAGAGTACAAATTTAGATTAGGTAATAAACAAAACAGCTCTGTAGAAAAACTGAACTTACATATTTATTTTTAGTGATCCAGAAAACGTAGTAATATGCTTGGAAACATAAATATGTAGTTAATCTACCCGTTATAGTAATTTGTGTTTTATTTCAGCACTGGGGCTGACATTAAAAAWDAAAAAAAAAAGAAAAAAAGAGTAAATTACTRTATCTGCAAATAACTGTTACTTGATAACAATGTTATTAATTTTTAACATGCAACCATGTTGTAAAGRTAGTTTGGTGCATTATCTACTCAAGTGTAGTCCTATGCAATAACAGTAGTTTTACTTGTATTATATCGAGCCTAGATGTTTGACAGAGATGACGTACGGTGTTCCAAGCTAGACAGWTTGAAGGGGTTTCTCAGTAGCAGCCTACAGTTGACTCGCAAGCGGCAGGCAAGCGTATCTCGTTCAGAATGAAGTGCCTTAAACTCTAGCTGTAGTCTTCCTGGACTAGCACTGACTGAAGTGTGGCATAGGAGAAAGCTTTAGGGTGACCTTTTCTAGGAAACTGAAGTGCGGCATGGTGCCTACATAGAGAAAACACGAGCTTCCTGTTCTCCTGTGTGCTACACTGGAAGTTATATGTAATAATAATATTAAAACCGAAACAGGTAGGGACTTGAGTGCCAGCTTTGGCAGGCTTTATCTAAGGAAACTTGGTTGGGATGGTTACGGTGTTTGGAAGCGCAGTGTGAATTGGGCAGGGATGGGACAGCTGCAGACTTTCCCTGAGCAGATTGTGGTGGCCTTTGGAGGACAGTGCTGCTCTCCATGGTTGTCGTGTCTGCTAGAGTTGTRCCATGGCATTGATGCAGTTGATGCAATTGCTGGGTTTTTACTTTTCCCCTTAGAAGGAAGGAAGAGCTGGAGTTTGCTCGTGAGGATGTCTCTCCCTGCGCCTGCCCCAGGCAGCCTTTGGGAATGTGTGCCCACTAGGTGAGATGGAGCCAGGATGGGACAGGATAGGGATGCCCTCTGGTCTAGCACCCTGCCTGGGGCAGGTGGGTGTTTTCTGCTCCCATCCCCAGCCAAGATGCATCCCTGGTGCATCCAAGTGCTGATGGGCAGAGACTAACAGGTCTGTAAAGTGTTGGGAGCTCTGGCATGGGTTGTGTCACCCTTCCTGTTGCAGAGGTGAGCTCTGCAGCATGACACAGTGGAATTGGGGTGTGAACACCTGCACTGGAAACCCTTGATGTAGGGTTGGGGATGTGATGCCTGTGCTGCCTGTGCAGGAGCTAAGTCTGGACTGTGAATGTTTCTCGAGGTGATGTGACACCTCTGGTACTCTTTGACAGTGCAGCTTCTGGTTGCTGGCTGTGTTGCAGAGCAGAGGTAACGGAGCATGCAAGAAAAATAATGTTATATCAAGAGCTGGGCTGCTTGGTGGCCAATGGCAGCCATGCTCTGTGGTCCTGCAACTCTGCCCAGTGGGTTGTGTTGGGCCATGGTAACTCACAGTGTGTCTGTGGCACCTTTTCTGTCTCRCCCCATGTTTCAGCAAGTCACAGCCCTTCTGTGAGTTGACTCCTCTCCTGCAAGGACATRGTCTGGTGTAATAGATGGTACCTCCCTGGAGATGCAAGAGGTTCTCGTGTATCRTGGTGGTTACCCGGGGTGGCAGCAGTGGACAGGACAGCAATTTGGGACAGGGTCTGGTGTGCACAGGGTGCACTGAGGAGGACACAAGYGTTGCCCACAGTGGCTCTTGAATGACGGGATCCATTGCCTGACACTGGGCCGGATCCGGGCTAGGTAGAATATTGAATGACTCTCACTTTTGCCAAAACCACGCGACAAACGTGAACGTGCAGAGTACCATGACGTTCTTCCTTACTGCTTTTGGCCTACAGAGCAATATGAAACTTTACAACCTGCAAAAGCAAAAAGAAGGTACACAAGGAAAGCACAAAGCACAAAATAATGCACTTATGTTTATGTTGTTTGACTTAAAATGCACTGGGGGGGAAGCTGATGTTGATAATAGTATAAATACCTATATTTCTTGAAAAAGTGACATTAATTACTGCCTCTTGCTATGATGCTTGGTACTGTAATGTTGATATTCATCTGCTGTTGACTGCAGCAATAACTTGTGTATGGTCCATAGCACTGTAAATTATGGATCAATATTAATGTATCCRATGAAATAATTTGAACTGTTGTTCTTGATAGATGGATTAAAGCATTTGGTTTTTCACATACGTGTGTGTCAGCCACTCGTTTCCACTGTAAGTGACTCTYGGTGTTGTGCACGTGCGTCCCTGAAGTCCCGGCAGTGCTGCCATGTTTGTGCCCTGCTGGTGGCCCTGTCCGTGTCCCTGACCTGGAGTAAAAGTCCATGATCTTGGTTGCACCCAAGGCTCTGGTTGCCCTGTGCTAGTGTGGGGAGCCTGTCGTCTTACGAGGTCACTGTCCATCCAACAGACCAAGCCTTTGTCCAAACATGTGCAAGCAGTTCTGATTTGCTTGGGGGCCTGTTTTGTCTTCCCACCTGTATTATTTCTATGCTKCTTTGTTGTCCTCACCCATTGCAGTCTTGTTCCTTGGTGCTCTCGTGRTGGTGTCCTCGCTTGCCATGGGGTCTATGGCATGCCACCTTGTCTATGGATGTTGCTGCAGTGGGTGCTACTGCAGGCCTTTAGTGCACCCTCCACATCTCCAGTTGCAACCACGGTTTGGTTGGCTTGTGTCCTCTGGGATTGACTTGGGTCTTTCAAAAATCTGATTTCATTAGGAGTAGAAAATTAAAAAACAGWTTAAAAAGGCAGTAATTCTGAATGAAGATACTTTGCTATGAGTACAGTAGAAAATACCTGCATCCCTCTGGAAAATATTTGAGTTAATACCTGATAGATGTCTCTGGTAGTCACTGCGTAGCACTGTCTTATTTGAGAAATCCAAGTCAGTGCTGGAACATGATATGTTAGCACAGCATAAAGGTTCTCGTCAGCAGCTCGGGACATGAGTTTTAARTTAAACCTGAATTTGTCTGTATTCTGGGTTTCCTTTCTGCAGCTGACGTTGCTGATGTTGTACTTGTAGGGGTGAATTTCTTGAGACTCACGGGAATGGATCTTCTCTACTTTTTGCCTAATTGCAAAACTGGGTGAAAAGCATGAAGAAAAATCAAACCTGGACATGAAAACCATAAGAAATTCTCCGATCTCCATGAGAGAAGAGGCAGTGGCAGTTCTTGTTAGCTTTATCCTTTTCCACATGCCTGAAACTTTCCGTGGAGGSTCAGAGAGCAGAGGAGAAGATGACTTTAGTACCTGCTGGGGTCTTGTTTGCTTGGGAAGGCGCTGAGGCTCTTGGTGCTGCTCTCGTGTGTACTGTGATTTAACGCTGCAGTTTGCAGGGTTGGTYGGGACACAGCCTCTCATTTCTGTCACCCAGAAGGGCTCCCAGCAGGCAGGGAATCGTTCAGCATGTTTTGCGTAATATTCAGAAGAGCACAATTGCTCTGGCATTCATTGAACTTTGGTTAGATGCTTTAAATACATCCGGGCAAAATCTGTTGGTGTCTGCTAGAGACCTCTGGTTTTATTCTCATGCGAGGTGGGTATATTGAAAGCTGCTATTGACTACATAGAAATTATAACTGCTTAAGTACATTGTCACTGAAACGTATCAAAGCCTGCAATCTTTACATTTCTTTTTCTTATTTTCTTCCCTGAAGGCGATTGGAAGGCAATTTGCAGAGCAGCAACTTGCAAAAGAAGCAACTTCAAAACACGTGAATCATCAAACCATTTATCCTCACTTCTCTCGTTGCAGAGTGGTTTCACTTGGACAAGTCCATGAAGAACCTGCACTGTGGAGAGCGAGGCTGGATCCCGCACCACATTCCAGTTTTCTCTTTGGAGTAATACTTTATTGGAGGTAATAAGGAAATAAGCAGGGAGTTGCAGCCTGATGCTAATAGATCCCTTTGAAAAGAAGGAATTAAAGCTGAATAAATGCAAAAGAATGAAACTCACGCTAGACGTCTTTAACAAAAAGTGCACTGCAAACAATGAGATGTATTTTAAAAAGTCACTGTTTTATTAATAATACTTCTCTTGATCTGCTGATGACAAGCCTGGCAGAGGCATCTTTATCAGACACCGAGGCAATTTAGGTGCTGTCACATGCCTTGCTTGATACGCACGTATTAGTCACACCACCGTTTTATGTTCCTTAGCATATTTTAATATATAATTAAAAATGAGGCTGTCTTCTACTAAGCAACCAAGCGTGTCAGAGGGTGATCGTGCTCTGTTACCTGAGCTAGAGGGAAGGGGGAAAGAATATAATAACCCTGAGGTTGCTTTGCAGTCTTAATTATGCCTCAGCTTCCTCTATCTGCTCTTGCAGGCACCAGTTCCTCTGGCTGAGRCAACGTCCTGAGGACAGCAAAAATAAAAGCAATTCCTTCCTGAAAAAAAAATCCTCCCCAGACAGGTCCCTCCCAAAAGAATCTCTCCAAAAAAAAAATCCCTCCAACCAGTTGATTTCCCCCAGCTGGCTGCTGTTCCAGCTGGCTAAGCTGTCCAGAAATGGGTGAAAAAGCAGAAGTTTGGGCACCGCGAGGGGAGCTGGCTGTGAGGCTGGGCCTGGAGCTGGCGTCAGTGCTTTGGGATGGGTTATTGACAGCAGCTGAGCTAGTCCAGAAAGGGGACCCGATGTGAGCGAGCAAATTCCAGGGCACCTTCCCCCTCCCTGGGGAAAGCAGCACCCTGGGGAACCCAYGTGGAGCTGGAGAAACAGGTGAGTTGTGAGAAATATTCTCCAACTCAAAGGGAAAAGGGATTTATGGGATGCTCTTCCCAGCTCCTTCCATCACATGCTGCACACAGCAAGGGGACCAGCACGATAAAACTTTGTAAATAGCTTTTATTCCTTCAGCAAAAGAGAAGCCAATGCATCAGCATGAATGGGTACGACATAAAGAAAATTAAAATACATTAGGCCTAATAAATACTCTAATGAAAAGGCTGTAGAAAATTGGAGTGCCTTTGGTCACTGCGGTCCTCTTGGCATGAAGGTTCCTGTTGCCTTTAAGTTTCAGAGCTGATGTGTGTCCCACCRTAGGCTGGCTCAGGTCATGGCTGAGGTGACTCGGCCTTTCCCGTGTCATTCCTGCCCTGAAAGCAAAGGCTGGTGGCTGGGTCCCTGTTTTCTCTGATTTACATGAGCCAAAAGAAAGAGCAGCACCTTGGAGTGCCAAAAGCAGTGAGTTGCATTGCCTGCATTAGCTATTCTGAAGAGCATGTGGCTTTTATACAGCTTTTATGTTGCATCTGCTGATGGGGGCAGGCCAGGTATCCTTTGCTCTAGCATGGAAAGAAGTTACTGCTCCCTATGAGATGCACTACGGTGCTTTTGCTCGTTAGTGTTGGCTTGTTGCAGGCTGCACAGGACTAAAGCATTTCCTTGCAAACAGAGCCATTGGAGCAAATGTATCTGGTCAGGCAATGATGCTTTTGTGCTGCCAAACAGCCCTGTGTTTTACGTGGGTGCTACTGCGTTGGTTTTGCTYGCGTGTCATCCCATCCACTCACTTYGGKCTGCRCGAGGCAGCAGCAACCCCGGGCTGGGGGCGCTCAGTGCGTGGCCGGCGCTTCCTCCMCCTTGCAGTCGTCCACCCACAGCTGGTAGGCTTCCTTCAGCGTCTCCTCGCTCGTGTCATTGAATATCTCTGCAAAACAAAGTTTCCAGTCAACTGGACATCCCTCCAGAGCCGCTTTCCCCACTGCTAAAGGCAGGAGTGATTTGTAGGGAGCTGCATCTTTGTGAAAGCCGAGGCTGGATCTACTGGGAATGGTCTGGATGGGTCTAACTGTCAGTTATTGCAGCCTGGACTTATGGGTTGCTTTTATTTTAGATTTCTCCATCTTATCTGTAAGAACATTTCACCCCAGGTACTGAAGAGAAGTGAGTCGGTCAATTGTAAAGRCATTAATTAGGTCTTGGGTAAGGACTAGCTGGTGGTTAGACCTGGGAGAAGCATCCTGCCTCTCAGCACAATTAGGCCCAGAAAGGCAGGACTGCAGGACCGTGGGGTAGGTTCCCTGGCACGTTATCACCTGCTCCTTACAACGGTTGTTGCCTCCTCCCTGCGCCCTGGAAAGTTTCTGGGATAACTACAGCCAGGAAAGAAACAGATGCACTTCTAGAGAGGGTCGGAAAAAGGGATTTCCCTGAGAATACCATTGCAAGGGCTTGCCCCAAAGCCTGCTGCCGCTTGCGAAAGGACTCTGGAAAGCTCACTAGTGCTTAGACCATGCAGGACCTCCAGGGCTGCAGAGATGCTCCAGCTGGACYAACCCCTGCCCATTGGGGTCCTGCTACGAGTCCCCCTCGCGAACAGAGACAATCCGTACCTGCCACCCCCAGGCCGGTGGGCAGGGGCATGCGGGGCTGCCCGCCACCGTGCTTCAGCCGCTCCACGAGGGCCCTTTGGATGAGGTGCCAGCTGCAGGCGCCGTGCCACACGGGCAGCTCCAGGCCCTGCATGCACTGGATGATCTGCTCCTTCTCCCCATGGCTCAGGAGSCCCCGGGCGTAGGCCACGTAGGTCATGAAGGCCATGTCGATGGTCACGGCCTCGCCGTGCATCAGCGACGGCAGCACCCTCTGGAACACAGCAAAACGGGTGCGGAGGGAAGAAAGGTTTGCAGACAATTATTAGTGGGGGTTTTTTTATTTTCTTTTTTTCATGCAAATTAATATTCAGCTCACAGCAGTAGAATAGGGCTGTGCTAGATGTTAGCATCTTATGATTTATGGGTTGCAGAGGAAGATCTCTTTTGCACATGATTAATTGCACAGAAAATCTCCCATGGAGATCCAGAGCCTAGTTCTCCTCCCATTCACATTGCTGCCAAAGAGCACAGTGGGATGGAGAGAGGAAGCCCTGGATTCTGCATGAAGTCTAGTCCTCYCCCTTGTCCCTTGTCCCTTTTCCCTTGTCCCTCAGGGACAATTTCTCACATGTAATGATTATAGCCCTTATGATTTGCAATCTTTGCACTGTTATGGTTCATATTGTTGGTCATGTCATGATGATTGGAAACTTTTCTTTTTATTTTGACAGTTGCTGCTATACAAATTCTGACACTCACCATTTCCAATTCTGGGCTTATAAGGTGACCAAAATCAACCAGTCTGTCCAGGTCATCCTCCCAGAGATTGGGAGCCAGCTCTTCCAGCATGGTTTCAATGGCAATTCGGGTAGTCTGGAGCGCAGCATCCCCACGGCTGGTGGAGTCGCTGTAAGACTGGAACTTGGTGTCTAGCAAGTATTTTCCATGGCTCTTGAGCAAGTCAAACAACCCTTTGTGCTTCATGAGTGCCATCTGGAGTAAAATACATAAARGCATAATTAAAAATAATGATGTGATCCTTGTACATGCTGATGAGTGTTTCAATGGATTGGACTGTAATATATCATGTGATATGTGTACTAGCAAAGAACTACCAGTGCTTGCTTGGTGCAAGGGTAAGTTCTACCTATGCAATTGGTGTTTCTGTAGGCAGAGTTTCTGGTTAGCATGTGTATGGGGCTGCAGGAGAGGCAAGAAGTACAGGTTTGTGGCACATTCAGTAGATACCATTTTGCATTTTGGTTCAGGAGTGTTTCTTCTGTGCTCGTCTTTTAGCAAATTCATAGGGGATTCGATGTGTTCTTACTGCCTGACATGGTAACCTGTGTGTAAGACTCTCTCCTCTGAGTCTTCAGGGAATATGACATAGTAATTTTGTATATGTTGTGGTCACCTACAGTAAGTGAATATGTAAGCAAWAAGGAGTGTGCAAATACCTGGGGATGCTTTAACAAGTCTAGGAGCTGTATAATGTATATAAGAGCTGAATAAGAGTCAATAGTACCAAAGTAGTCCTTAAGACCCACCTCTAGATATGTATGGAAATTTATACAATACCATGGATGCCCATGGTCATCTCCCTAATACTTTATCATTAAAAAAGTTTATCATTATCACTTTATCATTAAAAAAGTGAAAAAAGTTCCTACCTTTAAAATTTCCCCAAGTCCGTTGGAGATGTGCCGCCGAGGAATGCTCTGAATGAAGGATCTATCCAGAAAACTTGCCACGGGGGGAGTGTAGCCTCCAAGCTTATTCTTACACTGGAGGAAATTCACCCCATTCTTTGCTCCCACGCTGGCRTCCACATAGGACAGGAGGGTGGTTGGGACGCGAATGTAGGGGGTGCGTCTTCTGTAGAGTGATGCTGCTAGTCCTACAATATCAAGGCAAACCCCTCCTCCGATGGCGATGATGGGCTCTGTCCGCCTGTCGATGCTGAAGGCCTGGACCTCTCGCAAGATGCTCAAGACCAGATCCATGGATTTGGTTTCTTCRGTGGTCGGCAGGGCGAGGATTTCATATTGAACGTCATTCGCTTCGAAGTACTGTCTCACTTTGGAGCCRTAGAGTTCGTTGACCACTTCATCCATGACGATAAAACGCCTCAGCTTCCTCTTGCTGCTGGTGGCCAGCTCTAGCTGCTGGGGGTCAGTGATGTGGCCCCAGAGGAGCGTGGTGTTGGAGGGGTCCAGGATGTTGTATGTCTCTACCACTTTGTAGCAAAAATAGATGGGAGCTTCAACGGTCCAGGAAATCCCRCCTTCGGAAACACATTTTCCTCTACCAAGGATGAGAAAACACAGTACGGAATCATTACCTTTCCTGTCTGTACTCAGTGTGCCTGGATTGGTTAGAGGATGGAACTTCCAGGGCTTGGGAACGTGCAGAGTGTCTTTGGGGTTAGTCGCTTCACTAACCTCCATACAACAACCCTCCGGTTGGAACTGGGGGCCACCTTATCTCAAAAGAGACATGGTAGAAGTAGGAAGTSTTTCCAAGTGGGAAAAGAAAGTGATCTGGGAGTGGGGAACATTTTCCATAATCCATCTCCCTRGTGTTCTACAGGATAAGCAAAATCATACAAAGATGCCATGTAGTATATGGCTAAAATAGTGAAGAAACCGCACTGCACTCTAGTTATTACTTCTCCTGTAGGGAGGTGGGTGCCAGGGAAAAAATTATARGTGGGTTTCTTCTGGCTTTTTTACTTTGTTGGAAATCAAGAAAGAAAATCAAAAGAGACAGAAGAAAAAACCTCAGAATTAAGCTCCTGAAGATAACTTCAAGGTATATATCTTATCTTCTATAAATCTTATATAAAGATACCTTTATATAAAACCTCTTCTTGAGCTGTGTTTAGATAAAAAAATGAAAACTTCTACGAAACTTCATCTTATTTTTTGAACAAACAGATGGTTTGCTGGCAATCAAATTTCCTTTTACACACGCTTCAGCTTCCTCTTATAGGTCTAAACATGTGTTTTTATGATTTCTTTGATGCCAAATTGTCTTTTAATCTGCCCCAACTCTTGTACGAGTTGAAGAAAAAAGATGGAGATTTACGCTTTCCAATTTTTTTTCTGGGCTTTTAAAATGCTGCACTGCAACAAGCGTCATTGCATGCATCATAATGTGCTATAGCTTAACTGCTGTGCTTGCCCCTTTGCAGCAGATGAGCTGTGCGTGGGAACACACACTTAATTGAGGTGGGTTTCAGCCACAAGAGCATCTCCCACCCAAGACGTGGCCCAGCAGCGAGAGATGGCGACGTGACTGCCTAGAGCCATGCAGCTCACGACACGTTAACCATGGGTTCCTCTACTCACATCTTAGCTTCGGAGAGAGTGATGTCGTCCTTGCAGTCAGATAGGGCYTCCCCCTTCTTGACCCGGCACCATGTGCTCTTGATTCGCACCAGCTGGAAGTCCGTCCGCCGGGGCCTTTCCGGACGGGCTGCCGGGGCAGCGGTGGTGAAGACCTCTCCAGACACTGGCATTTTTCCCGAAGGTGGAAATCTCTGTGCTGAGCAAGGGTGCCTAGCTGGGCGCATCTGCGATGCTTTTTAAAGGCTCCACTTTGACCCGACTTTGGAAGGGGAGGTTTCATGTGTATGGGGGAAGACAATTACAAAACCAGGATTATCTAATCGAGGGATGTAAGCTAGGGGTGGTAAAATCATTAGAAGACACGTGCAAGACCCAGGGTAGAGTTGTATAACCAGTTAGTTTTATAATGTTTAGGAAATACAATAGGAGTGCATGAATTAAATTCTCTTGTGATGCCCTACAGGAAATTTAATGTTATGAAAGACAGTTTGTGTGAATCTCAGTGACTCTTCAGGATCTCCTTCATGATGTGGAGTCTCTGCTGTGACTGGGCTCTAACCTGCTCTAAAGAGGGTGAGGCAGCATCAGGCATGCGGAGCTGCTTGAGATAAGTAGTTTAAAACTCTTTTGAACTCATGTTCCCAGTTTGCTTTTGCTGAGATATGGAATTATTTTTTTCTTAAAAAAAATATTTTTTTGTTTTCTTAAAAAGAAAAGAAATAAAAAACAACCTCTGAGGGAGTTTTGTGGGCTGACCCCGCTGATYGAGGCACCAGCAGGGTTTTGCACAGTAGGCACGGCTTCCAGCGGGATTTCACTGAAATACCGGAATTTTCTTGTGGTGGATCTGCCTCAAAATTACCAAAGTAATGGCATCTTAGTCTCTCTCTATCTCTGAGCTCCCAAACTTTTTTTGCAGTTTTTACCTAATTGTTGCCTTAAGCATTGTTGCTTCTACCGAAAAGAGAAAAAAGAAAAAAAAAAAAAAGAGTTATCTTATAGATATATATTATCTTATAGTAAAGCTTATTATCTTAAGTAACTTATGGAAATAACTTCGCCAATAAACACAGAAGGACCAGCTCTATGTTGTAGTCTCTTACAGTAAGCTGAGGTCCGTTTGAGCTGGCTTTCTCAGGGCTGGTGTATAAGGACACGTCAGGYTGGGTTCATGTTACGAGGATAGAGTCCCTTCTCCCCATCAAACGCCRAGGCGCAGGCGAGCCGAGGAGAGCCCCGTACACCCCTGGACTGGACACATCACCCTGGGGGCAGCCCAGCACTCTGCTCCCCACAGGATRCAGGGATGCACCGTCCCCCTTTCTGCAGGATCTTCCCATTTAGAGGGCCCTGGGCCTTGTGTTTGTCTGGTCACTCCAAATGCTCCTTTAGCATAAAGCTGGGCTTGTTAAGCATGGAGGAAGATCTTCCTCTGACTTCACCAGCAATGCCCGAAGRTACAAAGGCATCTTTTGCCTTTTTCTTGGCTGTTTTTTCTGAAAGTCGTCTTTGTTCTTAAACAAAGATCAAGAAGACTGAAAAGAGATGTAAAATCAGAGACTGGAAAGATTGTTCTTCAAGAATCCTTAGTGCAAGAGCTGTCTTTGCATCAAAGACTGGAAGGTGAGCTCATTTAGAAACCTGGATTTACACCAAATTCAGGAAAAAGCTACAAGAAAAAAACCTCCCCTGAAGCTGTTTAGCCCTACTCCAGGGAGAGCTGATTAGTGTTTACAACATCCAGCTCTCATGGCTGTCTAGCAATGAAAGGAGGAAAGCGCTGTCCAAAAGACCAAGTCATAATCCCCATTTTATGGAAATGGAGAACAGTCACCAGAGCAGAAGGGACTTSTTCAAAGTCACCTCCAAAGCCAGTGGTGGGAGGATTAGATGGAATGGTAAACCTCTTATCCTGTCTATTTGACCAAATACTCATCTAAAATTTTAACTCCTAATCCAAACACAATTTGCTTCCCACTGCGTCTGCAGGGGCTAATTCAGTTTGTTCTTTACTAAATCATATGCTGGAGTAATCTTAGGTGTGCAGGGAGGKCTGTCCTTTTTGTCTTGTATATTTGTTTTGATTAAGAGCAATATATGGATTGTTGAGACATATGCTATTTGGTTTCAGGTTTGACTTCTTTTTCTAGTGAGCATTTCCTTCTTTCCCATTTATATTTTTGCATTCTATTCTGAAAGGCATAAAAATGTCTTTCATTTCATTTTAGAAGTTGATAAATTGACTTTCCAATGTCTGTTGCCTTGTGATAGGCAGCACATGTCAAGTCCTCGTGTGGGGCAGRTGGTGTTCTCAGAGCTCCAGACCATCTAGGAAAGAAAATTGGGGGTTCAGGGTCCAAACTTCTTGGCCATGGGGAGCTATATCTGGTGGTTTGGCCAGGACATGCACCCATGATACGTAACCAGAAGTTATGAAACTGCTGATGATCTCCTTGAAAGCCAGCAGGTTCCCAAGCTCTTATGTAAAGTGAAGGCATTGAGAGTATGCTTTTTTTTCTCTTTTATTTTTGCACGTGTATCGGGTGCTGTTGAATCTCCACCTGGACGCATTCCTGGACGGGGGAGCCCTGCCCGAGCCTGCAGCGATCTTCCATAACCGCCGCGTCCCTGGGGCGGCTGCTCTATCCACGTATTCGCAGGTGGCTCTGCCTCCCGTAGGAAGGAGCCCGCGCACGAGGCACGACAGCAGACGCATCCACGGAGCCTGGGGACAAAACCAACATGCATTACCCCGCAGGTAAACTCCCCTCTTGGTGCTCGCRCCCAGCCTGGCTCTCCGTGCCTGGTCCTGGGCTCTCTCTGATCTCCTCTGTTCAGGAAGCCTAATGTAAACTGTGGCCAGGAGCGTTGCACCACAACAGTGCAATGCAAGGTGCAAGTTTGGACTGGAAGTGAGGGAGAGCAGAGGGGTCCAGGGGGTCCACGTGGGGAGCTTCAGGAGAGGAGGTGGGACACAGACTGAGAAGGAGGTGTGGTGATGGTGAGGGCATTGGTTCCTAAATCCGCAGGAATTCAAAGGAGGTCGTAGGGGTAGTGAGTGTGAGTGGAAGTGAGCAATTTCTGATGGGTTGAGATGTATGCTTTATAAATATTTTTTTCTATAGTCTTAACCTGGTTTCTGTAGTCTTAACCTGGCTTCCTTGCTTTCTGTGGTAACCAAGTGTGCCTGATGTGGCATCCACACGGAGATGTTTGGTGCTTTTTTTGCCTGTTTTCTAAATTAAGCAGCTGCATGTGGGAATTGAGGCTGCTGTAACTGAATGTAGAAGAATTTGTTCTTGCACTGTCTGCTCTAGAGTCCATTGAATTCCACTGAAAGACTCCTTTAAATTGCCCTGGGCTTTGAATTAGACTGTCAGTGTTTACCACTGCCACACACAGTCTCCTTAATTATGTAGGAAAATAAATKTATGGTTCCTATACCCTCTGCCACACAACTGCAGCCCCTTGGAGGTTACAGCATGTCTGCTCAAGCCCATCTCCGCAGTGGTCACCGCTTGGTAGGTCAGGCAGTTGCATTTGCAGAGCGCTGCCTGGGGAAGGGAATGGCTTGCACATTGCTTTGCAGTTTCCATAAGGAGRTTTGCAAGGCAAAATGCAAGGGCTGAGGTGTATTCGCACCGTGAGACAACGTGGTGAGTGCTGCARTAAGCTCCTGTCGGTGCCTTGGTAAGTCTGGCAGCCTGGGGAGATTTGATCAGACTGTGTTTGCAAGGGTTTAGCACCTAGCAGTTCCCACCRAAACACTTGTGCTCGGCTGCCTAGCGGCGTGACAGCTTGGTGACGGCAACCCAAGAGAGGGCATCGATGCTCTGGCCCTGACTGGGAGAAGGGATCCCCTCTGTTYCTTGTTTCTGTTGCAAAGCAGAGGTGGGTGATCACCTCCTCTGTGCTGCCATGCGTGACCTTCTCTTTATCCCTACGCTCATCTGACCTGGGCTGCTTTAGCTGTGTGTGGGKGTTAAGTCTTCCAAATTTTCAGAGGAGTCTGTTTTCTCATCTGAAGGTCTGAAATACCATATTAGGCCTAGGTGGCAAAGATTTAATTTACTTTTGGAGCTACATGTCCTGCTGTCAGATGTTCTTACTTCAAAAAGGAGCTGAACTCTGGCCCTCCAGCCCTGTTGTCCCCCTCCACCTCAAATCTTTCTGATTTTATTATGCACCAGAAAGGCTTGATTCTGGGAACAGCAGAAGCTGAGACCTTCTCCTCTTCAGCTTCYTTGTAAAGCAGGCAGCCTGGGCACCCAAGCAGCAAAGTGCTGGGGACCACCCTGCTGAACAGCTGATATCCGTTTGAAGAACCGGCACGTTGCACGTTAGCTTTTATATGAAACTGCTGGGGAGTCAAGGCAGCACTTCTCTGTTCTTTAACTGCAGAGTTTGAGTTGTTTGTCTGCTTTGGACCTGATATCACCTTTCTGCTCTGTATGAGTGTGTGTGGTGGTTTTTTTGGTTTTTTTTTTTTTTTCCTTCTTTTTCCTTTCCCTTTTTTTTAAACTGTGTGCATGAAAGAAGGTGATGCAGGACACAATGGGAATGGGAAATAAGACAAATCTTCAGGGAAGATCCACGCATAGGTATGTTGGGGGAGAGAAGTGCTGTTATCAAGAGAGATGTGGGGAGGCAACTGGGCAATGAAGTTAGTGCTTACAATGTCTGACTAGTCAGAGGAGCTGCTTTGCTGGTGCTGTACAGAAACAGACACTAAAAATAAAGATTTTTAATTTGTTACTACCGGGGGGGGAAAAAAAAAAAAGAGGAAAAAGGAAGTGGCTAAACAAATTGCTGCTCACCTTCCAAAGCCCTGTATCCTWGAGAAAAGCCTGCCCAGAGCGGCAAGGCTTGGCAGGCACTTGTGCAAACAAAGGCAATTCTGACCTCTGCTGTTGGCCTGATGCATCATCAGGGCTGTTAAAAATGCAGTGCTTCCTGTAAGGATTATATAATCTTTGATGTAGAGTTGATTTTGGCACCTACCACGTGCTGCCTCCTTGCACTCACGGTTCTTGCGGTYGGTGTTATAACACTGGTTACAAAAGTGGATGTTGTCTGCGTTGATTTTGGTAAAGCTTTTGACAATCTCCCATAACATCCTCATAGTCAAACAGAGGAGAATGGCCTAGGAGAGCAGGCAGTGAGGTGGGCTGAAAACTGGCTGGATGGCCAGAGGGTTAGGAGAGCCCAGAGGATTGTTATCAGTGCTGCAAAAGTCTGGCTGGAAGCCTGTATCTAGTAGGGACCACAGCGGGCTGCAGACATGGGCAGAGAAGAACCTCCCAAAGTTTAGCAAGTTGRAGGTCTTGCACCTAGCAGGAGATGACTGCACACATCAAGGCCCTGGGCTAGGGTTTTATCTCCTGGAAAGTAGYTCTGTGGAGAAAGAYCTGGGAGTCCTGGTGACCATGAGCCAGSAATAAGCCCTTTTGGATAAGGCCAGTGCTGTCCTGGGCTGCATTAGGTGAGAKAGGTGATCTTCCTCTCCTCTCGGCGCTGATGGACAGTGCTGGGCTTCCCAATATGAAAAAGACCTGGAGCTACTGAAGTGAGTCCAGCTCAGAACTGCCTGAGGAACAGATTGCCTAGTAAGGTTGTGTAAGTCKCCATCCTTGGATACATTCAAAACCTGCCTGGGTGYRATCCTGGGCAATGTGCTTCGGGTGACGCTGCCTGAGCGGGGGAGTTGGAGTTGATGTTCTCCAGAGGTCCCTTCCCATCTCAACCRATCTATGATTCCARTTTTCCTATTGGCAGGACTAACTTATCTGTTGCTCCACACAGGAGCGAAACATGCTGATTACTRAAATCAGACATGGATTAGAAGCTTGTTTTCCCCTCTGCATTAGTAACAGACACTTWGTGTGCTTGGCAACAAGGGCGAGCACAGGCTCCAGGAGAGGCAGATCACAACCCTCTGCACTCTCGTGCCGTAAGGAGACACTCATCAGGGAAGCAGTGAATTCTCGGCTGTGAAAAGGCAACGTGTTGTTGCACAACACATAGTTGGGCTGAGGAACTTGCTGATGTCAACAAACCAACAGGATCCAAGAAAGGGTTAGTTATTTCTGTACTTGCAATTAATTATAAAAACGCTGAAAGAGATTTAAGCTGTCCCTGACGGTGAGATATCAGCACGAGCTGTAAATCAAGGACTGCTGTAGCCATCCTAAATCTGCCTACCTCATATGTCTGGTTGGGCTCCTGCCACAGACATGATGACCTCCAAGTCCGGTCCCAACTTGCAGTTCCCATGTAAAGTATACATATATTTTATGTTCCTGTCTCTCTCTCTTTTTTTTTTTTTTTTTTTTTTTTTTTGGATCATGAAAATCAGCAAAGTTGATTAAAAAAAAAAAAAAAGCAATGGGAATCAATGGGAATTCATCTCTGTCTTAGTAGATGCAGGAAGTTCAGATACTCTGCTCTGAAGAGCAGTGCCAGAATATTGTCAAGATGTTGGAAGGACCCTAGTGAGACCCAGTGTTTGGAGAATRTTCCATTTCTATTTTATTTTAAGTAGACAGAAAAGGAGAATAGGAAAAGTCGTRTGTGCATCTCCAGATTGAGCCTTAAACGATCTTCTGATCAGAAGTTATTGCTGAAAAATCCGGTAGTATTTGCCTTCAGCACAGKCTCTCCCAGCAGTGGGCTGAGAGGAGCTGTGTCCCAGGAGGTTGTGGAGCATCCAGGTATGCTGTATCACATCAAAGACCTTGCCAGAAACTCATCCAAGGGGCATAGGGTGCCCACAGGAGCAGCTGCCCAGCGTGGGCTAGTCCAGGCTGGTCTGTCAGAGAGAACATGTCCTTGACTGCCACTCTTCTTGCCCCTGTCAGTCTTCTGCAGCTTTTCTGTTATGGAGAATAAAATAGTGCTGCGGGCAATCTACTCCACCCTGTTACGTGTACAAATTGCTTGCCTTGTGCCTTTGAAATCTGCTTTCATCCGGTGCTTTCATAATGTAGCACATGTTTTGAGGCTTGAGGATTGTGAGAGCTTTTCTGAAACGTGTTTCAGGCACTGGGCTCTTCCCCTCRCCTGGATCCCTCAGTTCAATCCTAGCATGTGTCATCTGGGGCCTCGAGGTTTTCTGCGCTCTTGAGATATAACGTGACTGGGTACAGTGCAGTGTGTAGCGTTGCTTCCAATGAGCTCTAAGRTGATTCGATGGCTTCTGAAGTGCTAATCGGTTGTCACGTTGTGCGTGACTTTCTCGCTACCTAAAGAACTTGCATTTGAAGGCACCCCGTTTGTGAGAAGGCTCTGGGGGTATGCTCCGTGGGCTGGTCCTTYGCTCTGATGATATCTGCTGTGTGAGGACATTGCCGCCAGCACTCCTTCTGTGTCATCTGCTTAAAAACACTCCCGCTTGAGTTTCTTTGATTTTTATGTCACTGTGGATTAGACYCTAAAATATCTTATTTGAGCATTTGTTGGTTTGCCTGCATTAGGACAGGTGTAATTGATATTTTGGGCATGAGCATCGTGGCTTCCCCCTGCAGAYTATGTGCACAGCAGTCTCTGCGGTGCAAACACACACGGGGCTGACGTGCACCCAACCTGCATGCAGTTAGTGCAGAGCCTCCTTTCTTCCCGAGCAGTGGTGCCTGGTGTCCCATGCTGAGAGGATGCGCCCACTTTTGCAAGAGCCATTTGACGCATGCTCTGTGGCTTTATGAGAAAAGTTGAAACACTCTAAAGAAACTGGTTTCATTTGCAGTTATTCTGAACATTCTGTATTTGTTTTAGAGCTTCAAAAATGGATTTTMTTCTTTTTTTGAGATAATCTAATTCCTTACCTTTCAGAAAAGGATCAGCAATGAGGGGGGGAAAAACCACTAAGATATAGGGGATTTAGAACTGAAAAACATTATTCCTATTTTTTTTCAAAGCTTTCCATCACAAGCCCTATGAAAAAAAGGCACTTTTTTGTTTTGTCTAATTTCTTATAACTTGAACTTTTGTGGATTTGAGCAGTTACAAAATCACTGTTTTTGCTTTTGTTTTTCGTTTCAGAAACCCCAGCTGGACTCATTGCTGAGAACCTTCTTAAAGCCAAAGAAATAACCCTTAACAACTCACGTGTTCCTGAGCAGCTGAAGAATTACATACAAAAAGCTCTTGATGTTGCTCTTGGACTAGACCCTTATCTGGATGCAATGGCAACTTCAAAGAGGTACAGATTCTCCTGCGTAACCATGTGCTTTTTTACTCTTGTGGTGATGTGAATATGTTCTTAGAGTTCCTGCTCAGAAGAGACCCAGTGGAATGAGGAAGAATGAGCATTATCAGCATCCAAAGACTAGACTCTTTTCCTGGCCTTGCTTTCTTTCTCAGAAAGACACAGTGACATGAGCACAGACCTGTGCTAATGGGGGATCCATGTGCTTGTGAGGCCTTGAGGTGAGGACGAAAGACAGAAAGCCCAAACTCTCAGTTAGGGAAGACCTTCTTTGCAATGGCTACTGAGTTTTTCAGACCAATGGTATGTGTTGGACCACATTTTGCTGAAAAACAGAACAGCCTCCATAGGGTTCCTTCTAAGATCTCAGAGAATGAAAAGAATGGAGACAAAAAAAGGAATAGGCTTCTGGATCCACCCTTTAACAACAGGCTTTATATGCAGCTTTTATCTCCAAGTGCTCAATAAACATTAATTTATCTGCTAACTAAATTACTCCAGTAACTAAACTAATTAATTAAACTAATTTAAGGTATCATTAATTCAGAAGTCCAACTGATATCCTCATTATTCTTTTTTGAGCTATAGTATATTATCCAGCCATGTGGGGCCTGCTAAACAATTCTCATTTATCAGTGCAAATTCTGATATGTGGAAAAAGCCAATTCTGTCTAAAATTGACAATGTGTAAACTGTTCCAGGCTGTGGATTACAGGAACGCTGAGCGTTAGTTCTGTTGCTGAAATAATARCTGATAGTTGTTTGACTTAAGCTAGCTGTATGATAATAGCTATACATTATCTTATTAAAGTTGTTAAAGCGTTTGTGAGGGGCAGAAAAGAGGTTAGATGAAATGTTCTAGTCTTTAAGTCTTGGATTATCTGTGTGTGTCTGACACGGGTTATGAATTCTTTCTCATTTTGCTGAAGAGTGGTGGGGAGAGTAAAGAAGGGGAAAAATGCTCAAATGACTCTAAATTCTGGCCTGCAGAAGCATCACCAGCCATTTCTTGTGGTTACTTTCTTCAGACACGGCAGTCTAACCTGTCTGGAGGCTATGGACCTCTCCTAGTGATCTRTTCTCTTCTCTCTCTGATAAGTAGTGTCCTATTTCATCCGGACTCATTGTCACATGCTTGGTTTCTGTGAAATAATATCTGGAGATGCACTGTTTTGCTCAGCAGTTTGTAAAGAAGAGAATTTTTTAAAGAGATTTTTTTTTTTCTTTTTTATGTCATTTTGCCTTTTTTTTTTTTTTTTTTTTTTTTTTTTTTTTTTTTTTTTTTTTTCCAATTTCTTTGAAGGACATCCAGATTTTGGCTGTGACCGTAATGTTTCGCCTTCTCTCCTATTTCAGAATAACCTCACCTGAGCAAGGTACAGGAGATGCTGGAGGAGCTGAAGTTCGGAAGCAGCAAGAACTCGTCGCTGGCAATATGAATGGCAAGTTGATCAACCMAAATGATGAAATTGCACCAGATTGGAGTAAACAGTGTCAATGAAATCCCTTATCCTCTACTCTGTCACGAGTGGGAATAGGATGAATGCCATAGAAATGCCAAGAAAAATTGGAAAATAATTTTAAATGGGAGATAGGRTCCTACTTGTAGGCATAGATCTTCCTTTCATACGATTTTTCCCTGCCCTCCCACCATTCATTCCTTCAYGACTGCTGACACACACGCTCACAAGTGCTCATCTGCTCCTTTTCTCTTTAATTCGTAGTCTCAACTCTGCAAATTTAGTAAGCAACAATCGTCACTGGAAGATGGGGCAATTTTTTAAATTATTTTTTTGGTTTCTGATAGAGGTTTACATGTTTGTGCAGTGGAGGGGGCCTATGGCTAAATACTGAACATTTTTAGAGTAGCAATGCTCAGACTTTTATTCCCATATAAAGCCCATTATRCTAAATGTATTCCTAGATTCATTCTTCCCAGATGTTCCTATCTTTTGAGTAATATATCATCACAGTGAAGTACTCTTATAATGTATTACACTAATACATTGTTCGAAGGACACCACTGATGATAAATTCCTTAAATRATGGTGCTGTCTAGGGATAACGACTCTTAAGAGCAAATGCAAGGTAATGCAGTGGGTTTTTTTTTTTAAGTCTGGTTCCAGAAAGAATATGGAGATATCTTAAAGCCATTTTCATATGGGGGAAATGTTAAAATATGCAATATTTCAGGCACTATTTAACAAGCACTTGAACAATAGCTGCATTGATGATAAAGGTTCTACATTTAAAACCAGACCCTTTATTCTGTTGTCTTTTAGCTGCATTTTAGATGAAATTTTGTCAGATTCTGTTGTTAAATCCCTATTATAAAGTGTTTTAAGATGAGATTTTCTTTTACATGATTAGTTAAAATGTGCATTTAATTTTCATTGTGAACAGTCTTTCCTATGGCTTTATTTTAAAAACTTGATTCTCGTCTCTCAACAGAGCAAATTTTTAGGATGTTTGTTCATATGGTCAAAGCCAGGAAGATTTTATTAATTGGCAAGCTTAARGGCTCCAGTATCCTTGCTATCGCAGAAGAATTGTCAGATGATGGGAAAATCATTGCATGTGCAGAAGTGCCCTATCTTGGAGTGAATGGCCAAGAAGCATTTGATTATTCTTCAGATGGTAAAAAGATTAGCATGCGAGCAGGACCAATAGGAGACACTCTGGAGGTAAAGTCATTTGGAAGGGGGATTGGGAGCTCCTGATTACCGTGTTTCTGGCAGGCGTTTTTTGTCCTGTTTCGTGTGCACAAAGTGCTGGATGATGATCCTAGTTTGCTCACAAAAGTGGACACACTCTTGCACTAGGGTTTGTTCTTGCTCCAGGTAATATAYAAAGGGAGAGCTTGGACACACCAGATAGCTTTACTCCTTCCTGACTAAAATACCAAAGCTTTTTGACAAGAGGACTCTAAAGCCCTAAATGCAGGGTCAAAGATTTAATGCAATAGTTTGAGTTAAGTTGGGTGGCGGCTGGTTCAGGACCTCTAAAGCCACATATAGCAAACTGGAAGGCTGTATCTCTGCCCTTGTGGGCCAAGCCCTTCAAAGGACGCCATGCTCCCACTGTTGACAAGATTTGGTAAAGTCCTGCAACTTAATGTGTTAAGTTTGCAACTTAATGGTAACCTGTCACTATTTTCTCCCCTGGTATCACCGCAGGGAATTAGATCACAGGCTTCCCTCTTCCAAAATAATATGCTGAGCTTCAGATGTGCAAATGCACTAGCCAGATTAGTTTTATTCTGACTAGTGACTTTGTTCCAAGGAAGAGAGAAGCTTGTAACTGGCAGCAGCTGGAGAAGTTGCACTTTCAATTCCACTTTATGGATCTCCATACTGCTGCAGCAGGTCCAGCACTCCAACAGCTGGTATCCATGATAGGTTCATTAAATGCATAGCCATTCTATTATTAATGCAAACCAATTTGATCCGATTCCATTTTCAATCTGGAAGTGTCAGTGTGAGCTTGATTGTAACTTTATTTGCATTAACGGGTACTATATTTGCTTCTAAAATGAGATGGCTGGGAGCTTTCTGACCTCTGGCTTTCTTGACCTCCAAGTTTGATAAGAAGGAAACAAAGAGCTTTGGCAAGTATATGAATAAGCGAAATGTTACAGATCACCTGCAATGTGCAGCATTTAAAATCCCAGCTCCCTGCAGTGAGTGTGAAATTAATTGAATTGCTGTTGCTCTCTAGTGCCCATTCTGTGCAACTGACTTACTGTGACTGAATTAAAATATCTAGAGGCAGGCAAAGTACATGCTGTGTAGAGATTAAAGAAGGGAGCAAAGACATGAAAACTAAATCCTTAAAGCAGAATGTTGCAATTGATTTTATATTCTCTGACTGCAAAGTGAGGGCGTATCCCGACCCTGCGTCTGCAGGTTCTTTGGGCTTTCAGTGCTTCCTGAAGCTGGTGGGAGTTGAGATGCTCGTGTTTGGGAGCGGAGATCCTTACAGCCAGGGTCTCCTGCTGTGACAGAAATGTTGTAGTGGGCTCTGAGCTTGCACTGCTAAACCTGCTGGATGGTTTGTCATTGGCRTCAGGAGAATCAGGATTCTCCTATGGGGACTCATGGCCTTTATCCAYGATGACTTTAAGCAGAAAAGGGGCTGTGGAATAGTGTAACATTGTTTTCTTTCTTTTTCCTTTAAAGAGGCGAGGATGTATTCTGTGAGACTGGGAAGTAAGTTTTAGGTCCACTGCAATGAAGGAAGCTCAGTCTGCCACCATGCTGGGAAGGTGCAGCAGATCTGTCCAGGGACTGCCCGTTGGGGATATGCATCTCTGAGTTGTACAATATTTTGGAGCTTATCAAAACTTGCCACTAGCCAGCTGCTTAACTCTGTGCTTCACTCAAACACYCAAATATTCCTAGATCAGTGAGCCTAGTTAGATGCTTAAAACTGAGCAAATGCAGAAGTGTTATGGTTGTTGGTGCCATGAGGATCCTTGTAGTAACAGGCAATGGGTTTGGATGGCTGCTTATGAACATGTCTGCRTAGCCTCTCTGGTGAGTCTTGTTTGGAGCCGTTTGCTGTTCCCTGGCATGCTGAAGAGTGTGGCGAGATGCAGGGAGAGCTGGAAGAAGCCCTGGCAAGGGCTGCCTGTACAGTCTAGAGTATCTGCAGTGCTGAGTTTCTTTCCTGTCCCACTAGCATAGGTGGAGGGCAGAGAGGGCTGCCCAGCACTTGGCAAGCACTCTTTGAATGTGTTGCTCTTTGGAGATGGCTGTGCACTTTTCCTTAATTTTCCTTCCAAACTGAGGGGAATAGGGAAGGCTTTCTGCACCCCCTTTGCTCAAGGCTGGGCAGCAATGCCTTGGCACGCTGACTCCTTCAAAGCACCAGGGGCTGTATAATCCATAACACTGCTTGGCAGGGGAGGACCTTTTCTGCTGCATGAGATGGTCGTGTCCACAGATGTAAAGCTTTCCTTGTGCAGCAGCAACCGGGCAGGTGCTGAAAGATGGGGCTTCTCCCATGTCTGTGGGACAGGAGCTGCCAAACTAAGTTGGGTCCCACCTCCCAACCAAAGCACATTGCTCACATGCACTCTGGCACATGCCTCTGTGCCCTGTGACTTCAGTAATTTCAACACAACCTTGTGAAACGCAGAGCAGGGACACCCTTTCCTTGGGTTTGGTGTACCCTTYGGAGCTTAGGCCAGTTGCTTTCAGTGGAATTAGCTCCCTTTCAAATCCATGCTGGGCCACAGTGTTTCAAATCATTTCCTAGGAAGCTCCTTAAGTCTAAACTCCTCTCAGTTGTGCTCTGCCTGAATAATGGGTTTTGCTCAGCCTRGCTGCTGCTGGTAGCCCTGATCCTGTGCAAAGTCCTCCCTTGAATTCCCAGTGGACTTTTGGTCTAACAATGAAGGCAGGATTGAGCTCAGTGGGAATGCAAACTGCTAGGAAATTATTCATATTCGTGATTCCAATCCTTCCATTTAAAAATCGAAAATACTACAAAAAAAAAAAAAAAAAAACCCCACCACCATGTTTGCAGCAGATTTGGATGATTGCAGGGCATTGTATAAGCATGTAGGGGGTTTCTTTTTTCTTTTTTTCCCTCCTTTTAGCAGACAGACTAGGTGAAGAGGTTGAGTTGCAGATCTCATTTCTCCTGTTTTGCTGCTTGTGAAGTCTGCCAACAGAATCCACCTTGACAAAGTCAAGGACTCTGCGTTTAATGTTGAACTGAGTGAATAAATTATGCATGAAATTGTGTCGGAGTCTCTAGTGTGCAGAATTGCTCCTTTTGATATGAAAGGTTAATTCAGAAAGGAGTCCAAAATAGCTGGAAATTGTGGGGATAAGTGGATAGTATTCACTGTTGTGAGCTGTTATTACTAGAAATTGCATTCCCTCTCTAGCTTCCCTAGAGATTTAGCTTTGCCGGTGAATATAAACTGTACTCAATAGAATAGCATTTAGGAGCAACAAGAGTGTATGTCCACATACAGTAAAATATTCTAATGGTGTTTAAAAGGAAGCTGTACTTTTTCATGTATTCTGTGCACCCTAAGGATGGATTGCTATTACATTTAGGTCAAGAACAAGACATAGAGAGGGTAATAAGTTCTGAGTATGTCTTTATTACAAATATGCTGACTGTGTGATCCATTTCAAAGCAAGTGGACAGTCAGCTGCTTTGATTGAATGTGGATGTGCCTTTTGAGAGAATGTTGTTGCTGAGGAGGACTAYACCCAAGTTTTCTTTGTGCTTTGGCAGGAACTTCGTTCATGTTTTTATTCAGGATGTCCTCTCCCTGGTCTTTTGGTGCAGCCATCAACAGTGTTGCTGTGCTCTTTCTCAATCTCTTTTTTAGTGCATCTCGTCTGTAAAATGCAGTGCTAGATTTCTTGATCCAAAAGTGACTCATTGTAAGCAAAAGCATTRATTTTAGCCAAGTTTGCTCTGAATTAAGATACTTCTTGTTGCCATCTGTTACCGTCTATGATGCCTCTGTAGCAAGGAGCAGGGATTGCACTGTAAACATTCAGGAAATTAGTTTCAACAGGATATTTTGCAGGCAGATTATTTTGAATGTCAGCTTTTCTCACAGTTGGAGACATTTAGACTCTGCCTCTCTCCTAGTAAAGGATCAGGTATTTTTGACATGCTGTGAGGTCCCAGGTTGGGCCAGGTCCAACGAGCTCAATCACACCAAGAACAGAGCGGGGTTAAGCCCTCCTTTCACCTCTTTTGCCCCATTTTGTGAGGCATAGCAGTGAGTTATGTTAGCCTGTTCTCTCCATCACTGCACCGGTATTGCCCCTATAGTCAGTTTGCAATGAGAGTTACCAGCAGGGCAATTTTGGAAGAAACTGGTCTTAAGGAATTTCAGGTTTCCTTTTATCAGCTGGATGTTTTTTCCAAGTAACACGCACAAAGCAACAGCAATCCTAAAGCTGTGAAACTTGTATGATGGCAGGGTCCCAATATGAGTTGCAAGGGAGTGATTCTGGCCTCTCTGTATAGATGTCTAGCACTGTTTTAGCTGCCTTTCGGTATGTGAGATGTCTATATGCAGCTGGTGGATGTGTAATAGGACCCACGGAGCTGCACATGTAAGCCAGGTGGTATACCTTATGGTATTTAAAATGACCCTATAGACCATTCACGCATCTGAATCCCACCCCCTGAGTCTCACGGCAGCTGTCAATGTCTCATGAAACTCTACAAAATGCAAAGAAAGTAATCAGAGCAGGATACTTCAAAGCYCTTGACTTAGAGGAAATGAAAGGCGCCCAAGTGACCTTCATGGTTGGCCACTGAGGACTTGACAAATTGACTGTAGAGAAATGCCATCCAAAAAGGAACCTTGCACACACACATGATGGAAAGGCAAAACACACAACACAAGTGCTGTCCTGGGCTGAATGTCATTTAATTAACAGGTGGTTTATCTATACCAAGAGATAGGTAAGAAACAGAGAAGCTGTCAACAGATAGACAGTCCGTAGACAGGACTGAAAGGAGAAGTCCAGCTAATATCCAAGGAGTTACACAATCCCATATGGACCTAATGAAGCTAATGCATAAAGTGAGATTCTTTTTCATTAGGGAGCCATATCATGGAGCAGTAGGAACATATGTTCAGAGATGGACACATCTGCTCCTGAACATCTACCCCTCACCTCTTTCACCAGGGAAGGTTATAAGTCAGAAAGTAGTGATAAGTCRTGGTAATTAGATGAAATTGCCTTTGGCTCCTAGCACTGGAGAATAAGACTTCTCGTATCCCTTTCTGACAGGCTCCTCCTGACTTCCCTGTTCTGTCCCTTCATGAGCCATGAACTGAACTGGATGGACTGCTTGAGTAACAATGTGGTGTAAGATGCTCTTTCACAGTAGCAGAAATGTTCCTGCTGCCTTCCACAAGTGCAACTGAAGAAGGATCCGGGATAAAATTTTCTTGCTGATCATGAAATGAAAAGATGAATCTCAGGAAAAGGAGCATCCCAATTTCTCTTACGTTTATTGCAAACCAGCATACATTTGACCTTAATGTCTCCTTTCATTATACCATCATCTCAAAAAGTGCCCTAAATGCAGACTAATGAATGCAGAGCTTGCGTGCTGTCATCTGTAGTTAAGCATGTTTGTCCAAGTGTTCAGGCACACTTAATTTCCTAACTACTAGCAAGCCCACGATGATGCCTCTTTTTCACAGTAGAGCAGCACATGAACTTCCCTCTCTCCCCTCCTCTTAAAGACATGTTCCCTGCTTCAGAATGGCTTCTGAAATCTCTCTTTGGGAGGCATGAACCTCACTTCTGAAAACAAATTATTTTTGTTCATATTCTGCTGCCATTTGTTATTGATGCTCTCTCTTATTCATCCCAGGGGATCGCTCGTCACTCATTGTGCAAAACGTCTCCAAACRCAAAAGAGAAATCTGGGCACAATAAGTGTTGTTAGAAGTTGTGGTAGAAACAGTGAGTTCTGGGAAAAGTAATTGTTTCTCTTTTCACTCGAAATGCCAAGACTCCATAGCATTAATGCCTGCCCAAGATAGGTAGATGAACCGTTGTTTCAATGAAACACACACAGATGCAGTTAAATAGTCCCAGATGGAATCTGAAATATTCCATAGCAGCCTCTTGGGCAGAGAGTGCATTAACTGCCACAGGAGAAGGCTGTAAAGGCTCCCATCTGGTCATCCATCAACACCTTTATACGTTATCATCAGCAGCCTGSTTGGAGGGAAGGTGTGCCACATTTCTGAAAATCCACTTAGATGATAGCAGCCAGTTCTCTTTTATCCTCTCTGYTGCTGAGCCATCCAAAGCATTTTTTTAGATTAAGAAACATTATTTTCTTTCAYAGGAGCTGTGCTGCTTTATCTCTATTGCGACCTGTTCTTTTATGTGCTTTATAATTCTGTTATTAATTGGGAATTCAACCATTCTCCTGCTACTGAAGCAGGACTCGCAAGTTTGCAATTCCCAGAATCAGCCTTATGCCTCTCTTTTCTAGAGATTCGTGCAGCAATCACCACTCTGAGTTTGTTGATTACTCTTTTCCAAAAAGATATCTTCTTGCAGAACAGAGTGTGTGTACTTCCTCTTGCCTTGATGGTTCAATTCCCTCTGGTTYTAGATGTGCAGATGTCTCTGCTGTGTCTCTGAATACCACAAATGAGGTGCATGATCCACTTTTCTATCCATGGTCCTCTTTGAGAGACTGTGAGATTTGGGTGCAGTCATTGAAGAAGTCTTTCTAAAGCACAGTGAACTCCTAAGATCTCAAGAAGTAATTCTAGTAATCTTATTTTGAAAAAATGGGGTTTCTTCTGATTTGAGTTTTGTAAAGATGGCCTAATGGCCAAGACATTCAAATTGCAGGTAAATGATTAGTATTTTTTTCCGACATCTTTCTTTTTTTTTTTTTCTCCAGGCATTGCATGCTGAGGATGAGCACTTTGATATAATTTTTATTGATGCTGATCAAAGGAACGCTGTTAACTACTACAGCTTTGTCATGGATAACCACTTGCTGAGAATGGATGGAGTGATCTGTGTGGAGAACACACTCATAAAAGGACAAGTCTACCTGGAGAACATATCTGATGAAAATGTACTAGCTGTCAGAAAATTAAATACAGCGATTAATTCAGATCCTCGTGTTCAGCAGGTTAGTGCAACACAACTGGTTATGGTGCCAGTGGTACTCTAAGTTCCAATGGAATTTGCAAAGTACCCTTTAAAATTTTTCTTTTGTTTGGTGTTATTGTCCAGGATACCTAAAATGAAATAAAACATTATTATAATTCCCYTTACTTGAGCTCAAAGCATGATTTGCTAGATTCAGAAAAGGTCCCTACTTTCCTCAGACATGGGGTGCAAGGTTCATGTCCAGTAGCTTTTGATTCATCCCTCATAAGAAAAAGGACACTGTTTATCTGAAACTCACACAGTCTCTAGGGTTCTTCCTGTGATTTCATGTTTATTCTATATATAATCAATACAAACATAAGTCAGAAACAACACCTTTCAGCTAYAGTAGAAGAAAAAACTCATGACATAGATTTCTGTGGCCTGAATCTTACTGCTAGGCACTTAATGCCTGAAAATKGTATGTTTTTCTATATGTTATTCTTAATTAGATCAGATGAAGAGCCTCTGTGTGTATGCATTATGTTTCCAGGTTATTTTACCAGTGCGGAGTGGACTGAGCCTCATTAGAAGGAGCCCTGCACCTCCAGATATTGGATCTAAGGTCCGTATTTCCTTTCTGTGAACACATCTGCTAAACCTTGACTCTGCTGAGAACAGTGAAAAAAACATTTTCTGGACTTGGTGGGGAAGGTCCAGGCTCATTCTGYTGCAGTGTGGTCTGATGCAGTGTGGACTTATCAGTTTCAGGAAGACTGAAATTACCCTCATTACTCCAAGCTAATAAATACTGGTTCCTTGCAAAGACTTTGGCACAATCCTAGCTGGAGTCTCTGCCTGGTGCTCTCAAGGACTTGCCATTTCAAGGTAGTGCAGGTGAAACGTGATGTTTCGGAAGCAGTACTACTTTTGTCCAAAATCGGCCCGGGATGCTCTTCTACGCCTACGGAGCAGAGAATTACTGTATCCAGAGAGGTTGCTGCAGCAATTGCTTATCAGTGCTAACACTGGAAAAATGCTTGTATTATCATAAATGCTTTCTTTTGCTTTCTCTAGACAGCTTTAKAGTGGAGGTATGTAATATACTGCATTTCTCCCTATAGATGAGACCACASAGTTGAGGAAAAGCCAAGCTGAGCTTGGGAAGTAGAGTTTGGGGTTACAGACTAGCCACAAAAGACACCAAATTTCTCTGGATAACTTTATCTTTTTAAAGATGTATATTTTRGTCTTGCCTAAACAGTGGAAGTCGAGTTCTTAAACAGTGGGAGACCCTGCTTATGCCAGTGTGCAAGAGTCAATAGCTTTGTTACTRTGGGCTTTTTACTTGAGGCCTTAGACTTCACCTGTCCAGCAAGAGGGAGTTCCCATGTGGAATTTTAGTGGTCTGAGTCTGTAAAGTCGGACCCAAAATTGAGTGTTTTTCTGTTTCTGAGTGCTCCCAAAGTTGTACCCAYTGGTAATTTTGAAATCAGGACTCCAGACATCTTGTATTTTCCATTTTGATTCCAGTCAGGGGGAAATGATATATGGCAGCGGATCAGATGACAGCTTGGTTTAAGTTATTGGCCGATATCTTTATTTGTGCACCAGCCTTGTGAAGATGTTTTGATTGCACTCAGCTCGAGCCAAATCCTGCCTTTGGAAGCTTGCTTTTAGCCTCCGTGTCTTTCTGGAGCCAGCCAAACCCGAGGGCAGGATTTGGCCTGTGGGGTGAAATAGGTGGTTATTTCTAAATCGTTCAGGATCTGCAAGATGTTATTAGCTGCGTTTTGAGAGGAAGTACCTGGTGCCTCTCCCAGAGAGGTCAGTGCAAACTAGGTCAGGAGTACCTTCCCTTTCTCTCGTGGAAGTGGAGTAGTCAGCGACTCTCCCAAAATTGTAGCTGTTCTACTCCATTGCCTTCCACTTTGCCACTCCTAAGAATAAGATTGGTGGGGGATGAGGAWGCTTTTCAGTCTGAATTAATCTTGCTTTTTGCATTAAATAATGAGCTAAGAGAACATGACTCTCTGTGCATGCCATCCCCCCTCTTCTGCACAGGGGGAAACTTTAAGAGATACTGTGTAATTGAATTTTGCACCTTATTTTATATGTATATGCTTTTGTTTTAGAAAGGAGTGGTGAAGGATGATGTCTTCTGGGGTTATAAAAGGCATCGCATCCTTGATCGACTGCGTTTGGATGGGAAGGTGGCCTATGTGACAGGTGGAGGGCAAGGAATTGGAAGAGCCTTTGCACATGCATTGGGAGAAGCTGGTGCTAAAGTAGCTGTTGTGGATCTGGTCCTTGCAAAGGCAGAAGCAGTGACATACGAACTGACCCTTAAAGGTAGGTGATGCATTGATCCACAGGTTGCTGATGTACCTGAACAAATGGTGACTGTTGTAACTGTTTGGCTGATTTCCTAGCTTGAAACTTGATCCTTTCACCTTGCTGCAATTATTCTCCATGAGGTCTTGCTGAAAGATAATTCAGAGCAAAGGATTTCCAAATAGCAAATATATGCCATGGTCACAGAGCATCTTTTCATGTCTGTGTTGCCTCAGCAAGCCGTCACTGATTGCATCATCTGCTAGTGTTATGTAGCATATGAACTCAATCAGAGAGGCAAATTAATCTAAATAAAATTTCTTGCAAAGAAACACTGCTCTCAAACTGACGTAGAGAAAGTCACTTTTGAAAGCCTTGTCCATAGATCTTTCAAGCATTCATGCAAGGTCAGATATAGGAACAAAATGCTAATAGATATTACAAAAATCCCAGATAAGAAGTAAAATTCTCTACAAGACATTTCGATTTTAGCAGTAAAAACACAAAATGTAACATAAAATTGAATTTCCCCCAAGAGCCATGCTAAATTGCAACTGTAAAGGGAAAAAAAGAAAACTGGAAATATAATTTTAATGAGAAAAGAAAGGAAGTGTTACTCATTTTATAATTCCTCTTGTGAGATTACTTGCAACTAACCCTTCTAGTGCAGTATTTCATTGCTMCTAAAGACAGATCTTTATCCAGGAAATTTTCAAGTTTCTGTTCAGTTGCGGACACCAGCATTTGTGTTCATCATGGTTTCAGAAAGGGACCAGAGGAGTAGTGATGTGTTGGTTCAGATGTGGAGTTTCTGCTCTGCCCAAGCCAGTGTCAGACTTTTCCTGCTGAACTCAAGCATGTTTGCATCACTGGAAGCCAGTTCTCCAGCAAAACCATCCCCTGCTCACTGATTTCTATTGCCTCAATTGATGTCCAGTCTAAGGAGTGAGGAATGGTTCTCTTCTGGTTTTGGTACCATCCTGAGCATCCCCAGAAAATATTAAACAAAAATCAAAAAATCCCAGTCCATACAACCCCAGTTCCGGTAAGCACTATGGTACACTTTGTGCTGAAYGTTAGTCTAATTAGTTGAAGCTTTGCTGATTGGGCTGATCCCCAATAATGACCAAGAACAGAGAGTCTTCAGCTCCTATTACAAATTCTTGACTCATTCAGTTCCTCCTTCCCTGAAGCTTTTCATTTTCTTATGCACTGGAGCCATATGGTCTTGGCACACAATAGCTGTGCCCTACAAGTTAACTTGCCTTTTGGACATTTTTCACAGTTAGATCCTGCATATCAAGTAGAGCTATTCAGAAAGAAATGGGCTACTTGAAAGAGCCATGAGGCGATGGATGCCAGCAGTCTATTAGAAAGCTAACTTAACTTTTCTCCAGGGCATTTTCAGTAGGAGCTTGATCATCCGTTCTTCAATGGATGTCCTGTATTTCCGCTTCTTTGGTRGGCTGCCAACCCTGAGGAGATGGGGGGGGTTACAAAATGCAGTCATAAGGGTCACGAGGCATTGCAAATATTATTGCAGTCCAAAAGAAAGAAAAATCTCACTTCTCAGTCTTTTCACATCCTTATCCTTCAAGGTCAAATATTCTCCGTCAGCCTGACCAGCTGCACTGGTCAGGGCACATCTACTCCATCTCATGACAGGTCTTTTTGAGGCTTCAGATTTATTGTCATTCCTCATTGGAACAAAACTCAAACTTTGAAATGCTTTTGTGAAAGAGACTTATATCCAAATGCCCATTTTTTTGGCATTTGAAAAAGGTCAGGTTTTCAACCTCTTTCTCTTCAGAGGTAACTGGAGTGCCTAGCCTGGACCTCAGAAGCCTTCTCTTGAAAACTTCTGTTGAAATCAATACATTTCCATGAAATATTTTGTCTTCAAAGAAGTAATGTACTCTGTTGGAAATACATTCTGATGAAAAGACTTAGCTGCCTTTACTCTGGAAAAATCACATAGGTAAATTAAAGCAATCATTATAGTATTAATACATAATTTTTCCACTTTAGAGTAGTTATTAAGGAGCTGTGATTTCCACCCCTCTCCACCTTTGAGTTGTGGATCYCTTACTCAAAGTTGGAAATACAGTGTTCCTAGTTATTCCTATACTGATACTTTTTTCAAAACATTTTAGGTAGCTTTCTTAAACCCACTTTGCTTCCTATACCAAAGAGTGCTTTCTTGTCCTTTGAGATAGTGCCATCATTTCATGTTGAGTTTTAAAGATCAGAAGCCCTGTGATCTCAGCTTTATCTTTGTTAGACAGCTCGGGGGTATCTCCCTTGACCACAGGGGTCTTTGTTTTTAGAATCCTAAGTGAATAATACCTTTTTCAACAGCTGCTAATAGATCCTGACAGAAGAACCAAAAATGATGAAACATAACCAAAAATCCTAAGGGTTGTCTTTCACTACRTACTCCCCTCTCTCTTCAGGGGGAGTTACTGCCTTTACCTTGAGGGGAGAATTAGTCTGATGGGATTTTTAAAATGGGCATTTTCACTGCAAACTATGCAAATGCCTTGTTCACAATGTCACCTGTCATCTTCTTGTCTAYGAGCCATTTATTATTTTATATTGAGGGACCATCCAGAGAACTGTGTCCACAGAGGGAGCCTCATGTCAGGAGGCCACGCACACGTCTGCTGCAGAAGGGCAGAACCTTCTGCKTGCTCCTCTCCCATGCAAAGTTCCTGGGTCTCTCTCTTGTCCCCTTTTCATTCCAACCTGCTTCCACGAGTGTTGCAAAACTGCCCTAATGACCAAAAAGGGTGCACAGGGTCCTGCCATGTACAGCAGCAGGGTATCGCCTTGGCTTTGTTACCTGAGTAATGCTAGCAGTTTAAAGCTATTTTTCCAAAGGTTATAGTTCTTTTTAGCATAGGCTTGTGGGGACTGTGGAGAGGGAGAGACTTTTTTTTCCTGTCTTTCAGAGTGCGAGGATATCAGCTGCATTGATGAAGGTCAAGTGTGGGGCTCAGGTTTTGAAGCAAGAGTGTCTTCACTGCTTCTTTGCTAGACACTCACATGTCGTGCCTTCTGTCTTGTTTTTATGAACTGTTGTGTAAAATGAAGCCATAAATGGGTTGAGAGTTGGAGGGCAGGTGAAGAGCCTCATTCAGTTACCATTAGTTACATGCTTGCACCCATTTTGTCTCTAAATTGAATAAGAAAAATCACTGCAGCTCCTTGTGTCTGCATTTCTTGATAATAATTAGGAGGAGCAATCAGAGCTGTCTGTCTCCTTATTCTTTCAAAATATTTTTAGCATGACCTGTAATAAAATAAGAATGTTTATTTTTCAGCAAGATGTGCAGACATTTTTACAGGTTGCTGCACTGTTTTTCTGACCTTTTTGCTGCTCTGGGAAGCAAGGAAGCCCCTAYATGGCTGAAGGCCAGAAGGGACTAYTAGTCACCCAATGYGGTGTGAGAAGATCAGACGGGCAGCATCTTGTGTAATGCACTCTAATGTGCTCCTGAAAGCAATGGAGATGAAGAGGAGCTTTTCCATCTGGAAACTTCTTTCCTCTTATTTTTCCAAGTGTATTTGACTTCTATTTTTCCACATTACTTCCATGGAAGCCTGCATATGAGTGTGGGAGAGGTGGTWCTCCTAAGGAAGGTTCAAGGCCACTTTTTCCCCCCCTACCACTCTTTAATTAGAATGACGTGAAAGAAAGCTAAGCTGAGAATAAAGTTTCCATCTAAACAGAAATAAGTCCAAAATCTTCTTATATTGCTCTGAATGCCCAAACTGTAAAAGTCTAGGTAACTCCAAGTAGCTCTGAAGGAGAGGAAATCTTTCACGAGTATTTAGTTAAGTGAAAATAGGCAGCTGAGTGAGAGAAACAGAAACAACCAGTGTTTTTATTAGAGAGCCTTGGCCCTTGGAGTAGCATGGTACGTCCTTGCCTTGAAAACCTAAATTCTACTTGGAAAAGACAGCTTGCTCGCTCACAGAGTGTATATATTTTTAAGTTGTCAACCAATTGCTTTTTATTTTCCCTTCCAATTCATTTTGCATTTGTAATTTTTGACGTAAAATGGGTAGCCCGTGTAAGAGCCCTGCTCATGACAGCCAGCCTTTCCCCAGCCCAGTGGTCTGGGATAAGCTTTCTCTAGCAGCTGTAAGGGAAGCCTTAGGATGCTCRGAGAGGCATCATTTTGTCAAAAGCCACACAACTGCTGTAGTTCACCTGGGGAATTTTGGACAAATTAGGATTTTTCCATAGTTTTGATGATGGGAGCTGGTACAGAAACATCAACACTAGAACCACCRCAAGAGTCCTTTTCTTTACCTGCTTGATGGATTGATGCCTGTGATGGTCTTTACCTGGTCAACCACTGGGCTGACTCCTGTAGCAGGAAGCTGCAGTTGAATCTTTGGACGGAAGATGGTGCAGTGTTCAAAGCTTCGTCCTCACRCTCGGCCAAACTCCTCTTGCAGCTGCTGGCTTCGTGTTAGCCTCCAAGAGGCAAAGCTCACACCATTTAGTAACTTTAAAAAAATGCACTAGASGTACTAGAACAAGACACACRATTTGCTACTGTTTGTGGAGCTATAAATTAAGGTGACATACACAAATATATTAACATATATATATAWAAATGTGTATATATATGAATCAATAAAGAATGAAATACATACACATGTGTGAATCACTAAWGAATTCTAAAATAGTCCACAATTTCTTTTCCCCGTGAACTCCTGTACTGAATTAATCGATTGTGTTTTAATGCAGGGATTAAAAGCATTGCCCTTGCAGCAGATGTAAGCAAACCTGAGGACGTGCAAAGGGTGGTGGACACCATCGTAGCTCGCTGGGGCACAGTCCATATCGCATGCAACAATGCCGGAATCAACATGAACTCTSCAAGCGAAGATACTTCGCTAGAGGAATGGGACAAAACTTTTAACATTAATTTGCGAGGATTATTTTTGTGCTGTCAAGTAAGTGTGAAACTTGTTTTTGCAGAAGCTCAACCATTCCTAAGCTTTTACCACGATCTAATAATAGTYGGTTACTAATTATGATAAGAAAATCCTAGCTTTAGTGGAGTTAAAGGGAGATTGGCTCTTTATAGGCAACAGATTTTAATCAATACTTTCAAAAGTAACTGGTAATTACTGACTGCCCAAACTCACACATTTAAGATTGGCCTGAGTTTTAAAGAATGGGTATTCAATGCTTGTTGAGAAGCAGAAGTCTTCAGGGGGCTATTCCCAACATTARCATTTTCTTGAAAAATGTTTCCAACCTCAAGGAAGGCCTGAAATGGCAATGAAWTTTTTTTCCTGCATCAGCCATTTTTATACCAAGTTTTTATATCAAGTGCTTAAAAAAAAAACGTGTTCGCACATAAACTCTTCTGAAAAGTGAAGACTAATTTATTATCATGTCATTATTAGCACAATCACAAAAAGGGTCACTGGTCTTTCCTTTAATTTCTGTCACAGGCTGCAGGCCGCATTATGCTGAATCAAGGATATGGGAAGATAATTAACACAGCATCTATGGCAAGTTTAATAGGTGAGTGATGAGAGCTAACAGTTGTGCTTCAGAATCCATATTTTAATTACTACTGATGCCATTTGAATCAATTAAACCTGTATTGGGAAGGAGTAAATCACTGACATTTTGTATTAGAGGAAATGTACTACAAAATTTTTATTGATATCATTTTTCAACATTTATCCATCCTTGATGTKTTAGAGCACTTACTACTTTTTATAGAAGAGATGGAGGCCCTTCCGCAGCACAGAGTGCTTGGCCGAGGTGCTCCCACACTCCCTCCCCTTTTGGGGCAATATGGGAAAGTCTGCCATGCAAAAAGTGACCCCAAAACTCCTGTTTTGGTCCTGCCCCAGGGTTTCCTTGCGGCGTCGCTGCCAACAGGTGCCTGCAGCAAGGCTGCTGAATCAGCAGCGCCGTCCGAAGCGCCGATCAGCCATTGCAGCATATGGAGCGAAATCCCTGCTGCTGAGCTAATCTGGAAGGCAGCTCCATGCTGGTGAGCTGAGGCCCGTGCAGCAAAAATTGATCAATTACACAAATTAAGCGTAGCCCTTTAGGAATTTGTTTTATTGGTCTGGACATCTGTTGCAGTATTGTCCAAATCCAAAAATCAAAYGGTGCCTCGGGTTGCCAAGTTAGGCAAGAAAATCTAGTAGCTATAAAAGTACAACTGAAAACCCCTGTATTAATATCATGTCCATCTGCTGAATGTTACATAAATATGCGGTCTTTTATTTTCCTTGGGAATAACATTTATTTTTACTGTGCCCAGTTTGACATTCTCTGACATTCTGCTCAGTTTATTACCCAGTAACTTTAAATGTTTCTTCAAAAAAAAAAAGCATTTATAATGTTGTTGTTAATCTTTTTTCAAGTGTCCGTACCAGCTGTTTCACTTAGGCTCGACGCAGGCGCCATCCCTCCGCCCGGCTTTGCGGAGTTACAAAACAGCCCAAACACAAGTAATTTGAGGGAAGAATGTAGGGCAYTAAATTTGCCCATGCCTGGTGCTGTGCTGTGCGCAGCAGGGCTCTGCTGCAGCCCACACCGGTGCAATAAAGCAGAATTTATGGAGAGGTATTCCGAGCTCGGGAAACAGCTACRGAGCGCTGGAAATTTGCCCTGATGGAGAGGCTGCTGATTGGGAATGCTGCTGATAGAGGGGCATTGGTCCTGGGCGCATGGGACGAGAGCCTAGGATGCAGCTCCCACTGCATCCCAGCGGGATGCTCCGTTCCTGTGATCCCAGGACAGGCACCCTCAGGAGCRCTGGGAATCATCAGCATTGGCAGCTCCCGTGGGCGCAGTCCAGGCGGGAGCCGAGGCAGGGATGCGTTTACCTCCTGAACCTGTTTCCATCTTGGCATGGGGAAACTCTAGTAGTTATAAAACTACGACTGCAAACCACGATGTTCATATCATGTCCATCTGCTGAATGTTAAATAAATATGTTGGTTGGTTGGTTATTTAAGTATGTTGGCCAACTGGCATAGTATGAAATGTTTCTAGAAATAGTTAGGGGATATTTTTTTTTCCCTTTGGTAGGTTGAGTCCTTCCTGAGAGAGGCAGGAAAATGAGGAGTCTCTTAGCAGGAGAGAGAGATTTGTTTGTGATTTCTCAGATACGCTGCTCCAAATCAGCTTTAATTAATTGAAGATAAGCTGCCTATATTTTGCATATGTGCATTTTGATTCTGATATCCRGCTGGAAGGGTTCCAGGCAAGCGCATCCGTGGCGGAGCCGAGGCGGTTGCGGCTCTGCGCGGTTTGTGCAGGTGTAACTCGGATCTCTCATTTTCACCGTGAATATCTTTAGCCGTAAGTGCTCTGGTCTTCCATATCTGCTCTCATCAACACGACACAGCTGCTTCAAGGTCAGACTAGGAGCCTTAAGTGCCGAACAGGGTGGCAAAACCATAGTGTCAGGTGTTTAAAATGTAATGCAACTGATGCTGGCAGCATTTTTATCTGCTCTCCTCCCATCTTCTCCTTGTAATAGAAGGAAGTGTACTCCCTTTCCAGGACCCTTGCAAACTCCTTTGGTTTTCGTAACGCTTCTGGAGAGGTGACTTTATTCAAAGGTTTCTGTGTAAGTTTGGAGAGTTTGTKGTTTTGATCCTCCAGCGCACGGCTGGAAGGGCAGGGAGGAGGATGCGGCACTGGGAGCTCAGCAGTGACAGACTCCCCAGCCCCAGCAGTTCCTAACACCCTCTGGCTCCTTCTGGACTCTTTATGGTTAAGAGGGGCTGAATAACGCAGGAGGGGAAAATTATGTGTTCCAAATTACTTTGTTTAGCTGTTTCTAAGAAGACTAAGACATTTGCATGGAGGGACTCCTGCAAACGCTGCTGGAGCACCTGCCTGGCCACATCTTGCCACTTTCCCCACCTGTGCTAGGAGGGCAAAGATGGTGCCAAAAATCTCATCCTTCTAGCAAATACGGAATAATTTATCACAAACAGACGTGTTTGGAAAGTTCAATGAAAACTGCTTTGGGTAGGTTGCGGGGTTAACTACCAAAGTTGTCCGTAATGGAGAGCTGATGCAGAGCAATTAATCAAGAACCTGYGGTGCCCTCACCTTGCGGAGCCCACGTGGAGCGCGGCACCTGCGGGGCGGCGGGCACGTGCCGAGGGCGGGACAGCCTTCCCGGCAGGAATGAGGAGCTTTAGGCACTGAAGGGAAAAGCAGCGCAGAGGATGCCTAGACTGCAGTAATTCAGATGCAATTAATGCTGGTCACCATTTCCAGTCATACACTGTCCTTTAGCAGTGTGCGATGGGGTTTGCCCGCCGTGCCTTGCACGAGTGATTCAGGTGCTTTGGGGTCACCCGATGGGGRCAAGTCCCCAAGCAACTTCCCAGGAAGGCTGCAGGGGCAGCGCTRCCGTCAGGACACCGGTCGCTTTGATCCACAAGTGTGGATCACTCACCCTGGAGCACTCGTGACACTGTGGCAGGTGTTGTGGATCCAGGGGACACACGTTTGTTCGCATCCCTGCAAGCACCGAGCAGATAACGTGATGTGTTTGCTGCAGACAGTGCCTAATTTAAAAATTAAGTGGAATAATTTGTTCCAGGGAGCTATATATAATATAACATGTTATATAAAACCTGTTATGCAGGCATATTATACTCTATTATACTATATTAGCATTATAATATATGTAAGTATTATATATAAATGTGCATATATTATACACATAATGTATGTGTATATTGTGTAGGCATATATATTTATTTATCTTATAAAAATATACCTGCCTGTGTATACTTGATGTATTATTTTTGTCTTTTTCTAAATCCAGTGCTTTTTAATTTGTGGGGTTTTTTTTTTTAATGTCATTTTCTTTTCAGCTGTGCAGCAGCTGATAGGGCAAAAATATTAGATGGGAAAATACAGATTGAGAGTTTTGTGATGTGGTAGGTGGCTAAATCCTTGTTGCTCCCTGCCAAGCACGGGGATAAATAGCAAATGTCTTGTCTTAATATAGGGAGCTGGCCAGGTAGCGCTTGAGCTCCCAGGCATGTAATCATTTGTGGAGACTAAATAATTCTCTGTTCCCGACTCCCGCGCAGTTCCGCACCCGCAGAAGCAGCTCGCCTACAACACCTCCAAAGCCGGGGTCGTAAAACTGACACAGACACTCGGAACCGAGTGGATTGACAGAGGAGTAAGAGTCAACTGCATTTCCCCGTGAGTAAAGCACAGTCTTGTTTGGGAAGCACARAGAGAGCAAAATGTTATAAAAAGCTCAAACGAGCACTATCTTGGAAAGCAAAGTTTCTAATTAGCAGGTGGATTGCATCCCTTTTTTCGTTGTCTTTTCCTTAACAAAGGTTTAAACACTTAGAGCCGAGTGCGCTCTGTTGCTGTGTATACTCAGGGATTTAAGGAGAGGTTTTAGCATTTGATAATAGGTTTTCCAATAACTTGAAGGGTAGTTTTTAGCATTTCTCCTCCAGATGAAATATTTCCTTAGTCTGTCCAAGCCTTCTGCAGTTAAAGAAAAGGCTTTTGACACTTAATAGACAATACTTCTTTCCCCTTTTTGCTTGAGACAAATACATAGGCACTTTATAAGCCACATTGTACTGCTGTAATTGAGATACTGTTCAACTCTGACAATCACAGGAGACCAAGTGTAATTTTGTAAATATATATATGTTATAATACATATATGTTATAATACATATATGTTCTCCTGATTTTTGAGGAGAGTGTGTGTTTTATTTTGTACTATTAATTTCTGAGGCAAAGTTTTTGCCACGCACCGTTTCTCCCGCCCTGTCTCGCACACGTGCACCACGTGAACGTGTTATTAGGCAATTAACAGTGCGTGAAAGTGCGGCGTGGAAGCCCGAGTGGAGAGCACTGATTTGAAGCGCTCAAATCCCGCAGACCACGGGAGTCAATCAGAGTTAGTAAGAAGAGCAGGATCCTTAGGGAGCTAAGCTTTAATAACAAAGATATAATATACAGCAAGTTAGGATAAAAACATACACATTTTAATCCACAAAGTGGAATAGTAACAATAAAAAAAAAAAGTCATCAAGCTCAACGGCCAGTGCCCTTTTTCCCCCTTACTCTGCTCTCCGCCTCCTCATTCCTTGTGGTTATTTAGTGCTAACCATTACTGTGACTCCCGCCTCTGCTCTATGTGATCCATAGGGTCATCTGACTTCTTGATAGGGTTTTCCCCATGTCAAGGCTAGGAGCTCAGTACTAGTGTTCACACAAGTAGGACTTCAACACTGATTTTTAGGAGCCGGGGTGGCTGAAGGTAGTTGGGACAGGAGTGYTGCATTCATAATGGTCATGGTCAGAAGGCATTTAGGTTAGAAGTGACTGATTTTTTAGGGGTAAATAAAATTTAAAAATGTGCAAAGAATGATCCAAACTCAATGTGCTAAGTTATAAACATCTATTTGATGAAATTACATTTTGGGAGTCAGCGCATGGAGAAAAATTAGAAAAATACTTTTCAAGGCAAAATAGGCTGTGTAATAATCAACCTTGCCTGCCTTAAATTCCASCTCTGAGCCCCAAATCGTATCAGAGGAAGTGTGATTTTTTGCATGTGGAGGAATAGCCTGAACATGTGAAGGATTTTGCTCTTTTCGAGGGCACCTGCTCTTTCCGCGGTGCTTCTGACTAATGCAGCTGGGATGTGCAATGAGGGCTGGTGGTAACCAGGCAACTTTTTCATGCCGTAGTTCAAAGCTTTGGCCGAAGCTGCTGGGAGCTCCGCGTAGGGTTTCAAAGCAAGGAACCGGGCAGCGGCTGCACCGAAAGCRAACGGCTCCTGTTCCTTGCACTGATGAAATATTTACTCTGTGTGGGATGTCAACAGGCATTTCAATCCCACCCTGAATTAAAAAATAAGAAGTTCAGATTTGGACCATCCCCGGGACTCTGCCAAGACCTTGAAGTCTTGTGTCATCTCTCCAGAACAGGRTTGTCCTGGCATGGGGCTTCTGCAACGGATTTCGAGGGTTTATGGAGTGTCCACATGTAGATATAGGACATAGTGGTACCTAAGAGTGGTTCTGGATATATAAAATACATAAATGTGCCTTTGCCCTTCCTACCCACTGATGCTTCAATGCTTTATTGGCCCTCTTTGCTTCTCCCTCCAGCTACAGATACTCCAGCCTGGCCTCTCTCGTTATTTCACCACGCAAACCTTTGACCTTTTTTTTCCCTCTTCCTATCCGGTCACTTTTTATCAACTTAAATTTTATGCACTCGTTAAAAAATTATGCAGAGCGCTGCATAAAAGTTATGAATGCGAATATGTTACGGCAGAGCCCTCAGGACGATTTACTGCGTTCCTGAAATCAAACCCGTGGGCTCCTCTTGCCAATCGGGTAAGCCGTGCGCTATGGCCATTTCCCTGATACAGCTCCATTTTGGTTCAGTGTTTTTTTGAGAGCAAAATGCCCTCCTTTAATCAAGTTTCTTTCAAATCTTGGCTTGGTTGCATTCCACCATTGGCGTCCACCTCTCCCAACACCCTCTTAAATGGCTGTGCTGCTGATACCATGCRAAGTAAAAATGGTAGTGGAGTGTTCCCTGAGGGATCTGGGTGCACCTGAAGTTGTCCCAATTAAGCAGCGCTGCTATCCCCATTAAGCAGCAGTCGTTGCTGGTGAGTGTCTTTGGACTTAAATCTAATTCCTTGGGAGATGTCCCAATTAAGTGGATCTCTTGATTAAACACTTCCTGATTAAGTGGAGTGTACTTAACTCATTCAAATTAATAACTCATCTGAAAGAAATCAAGTTACGCACAGATGGAATCTTTTTTTTGCTCTCATTTGGGGATTGAGCGCACGTAACAATTCCAGTTAAGTATCTGGTAAGTGATAGTTTTCCTAATGTGTGTCTCAAAGTGGAAATGTTTTAGGCAATTGTTTTTTTCTTTTTTTATTTTTCCTAATGCCTCAAATTGTCCTGTGTATCAATAATGAAATATTGATGCTCAGATCTAATGTTAAGGAACCAGCAGTTTGGTATTACATTGACATGCAACAGAAAGTACTGATAGGCTCAGCACTGCATACGAGATGAGGTAGGGAATTAATGCATTGGCAGTTGTCTTTGCTGGAACTGGTTAGAAGCCAACTAAAATCTGCCTAAAAGGGTTCGACAACATTAAATTGCCCAACTTGGCACCGAAGCTTTCCCAGAAGATGTGTAGTATCAATGACATGCCTAATATTTATAGTGCCATCAGTATGTGTGTTTGCAACTTTTAAGTTTTGTGCTGTAATTTTTTCCTCCTTTATAGAACAAAAAATATTGTGAGGAAATTTATTGTTTAGCATCAATGTTTTTATCACCTGAAGGAAAATAAGGAAAGGTCCACCAAGACTATTGTCCTGTGATTTATAGGTGATGATTAGAATACGGTTCAAGTTTCCAAACAGATGAAGAATAATCCTCCTTTTAGCAAAATCTGTATTATTTATAACTTGCTATGCTGGAAGAACATGAGTCATATATCCTAATCCACTTTCCCCTTTGGATTAAATCATATATGTAAAGTAAAAAGATCACGGAATGGATCTGATTCTGATCTTGGAGAGCGCAAAGCCAGAATGATTCTGCTGATGATTTTGTAAGCATGGAGAAAGACAGTTAAGAAAAAAGTAGTCCAACATATTTCACTTCTTCCGCTCAAAGCATGTTWGTCTGGGAAAAGAAAACAAATAGAAAAACAGTTCTCGAGGAGTTTGGTCAAGTGAGGAAGAGAGCAGAGGACTGTGCTTAGGGGAAATAAGGGGACTTAGGGGAAATAAGGGAACTATCTGGAGACCTGTTCTAGAAAGCATTTGAYTTCACTGCATTGCCAGAGAGCAAGCAAGCAAGCTGTGTCGCTCAGCCTTCCTGAACTGCTTTGGTTTTTACTGACGATTACAATAAAAAATAAAGCTGATATTTAAATCCTGCCTGACTAGTGGAAACAGAAATGTTTGGGGGAAAGTCTGAATTAGTTCYGCTTTGTCCCAGAGTCAATAGAAGATTTCAGACTTCGTTTAAAACAAAAGGTAAATCGCATACCCAGAATCTAGYGTGCCTCAAAAAAATGATTTCCTTGGAAGTATAAATTGGGATGCCGATGAAGTTTCAGAACAAAACGGGTATTTTTATACTTTGTTCATTTCATATTTATCACTAGCTTGTTTGCTAATTTTCATTTGCAAGAGGCAATTCTTCCAGCTAACTGGCTGCCTCAATGGGCCACTGATTTCTTTGAAGTGACAGTCTGTAAATATGCATAAAAAAGAGATGCAATTAGCGTGTGTGTGGTTCAGTGCAGCCTGATTTCATTGGCAAGTTTACCCACAGTGTTGATAAGCTACATTATCTAGAAAATTGGCCGCTGAAAAACAGCACCTCTGATTGCCAGCAAAGGTTCCAGATAACAGGGTGCTGAAGAGAAATATAATTGAGGTTGAATATGTTAACCAAGGTGTCACATGCTCCTTAGAAGCGCTAATTTATCAGCATGTTGGAATTTTTATTAACATTTGGAATGCATTTCTACCGCACTAATGAAGTGGAATTGGCAGTTCAGGTTTTAGTTATTGTCATTTCTGAGAAGTTAAATGTAATTTCTCGTTAGACACAGTTATGTAAATATATTTGTTCAGGGGCTGCAAAAAATTATACATTTCACAAAATACAAATATGTTGTTAGGGAGGAGTGTGACAGATCAGTTGTGGTTAAAGTCATAAAAGCCAGCCAAATGTTAGTCCTGCACTTGCTTTCAATAGCGTCACTCATTTTAGGGCACCTGAAGAAAATGAACTTAGCAGAGTTTTAATAAATGGTGCAGCCATTCATTTAGGCAAACCCAGTGAGACWGAAAAATGTGTTGCGATTTGTCAAGTTATTTGTTTATGGGGACTTGCACTTYGAGCCCTTTGCCTTTTTCTATTTAATGGGGATCTAAGGCTGGGAAAGGTGCTAGCTTTTGTTTTCGCTGCTTTTTGACACACGGAAAGTTTGGCTGTTTTCAGTGCTCGGCATACTCAAACGTGCTGTGTCACATTGGCTGTGGAGCACTGGAAAAGAAATTGGGAGAAGGAAGAGGTTCCCAAGCACAGCCACAGAAGCGGTACTAGTCGCGCTCAGTCCTGTGACGTGCCCGTTTCCTCGGGGAAAGGTAAATTGGATAGGGCATCATCAACCCAAATGTGGAGAGGCACCTCAGCGTGCCAAGGATCCGACATGTGGCCGTTGACTTTAAGAGAAAACTTGTAAGTCTGTCTAGCAGTGGTGTAAGGCCACGAGAAAGGAGATCGCTGCCCGAGTTTGTAGCTGTGGCTTTTAGCAGGTACGGAGGAGCTCCGACTTGGGGCTCTCCCTTCRAGTTACTTGTGGGTTATCTTTCCTAATTATCACTCCTCTAAGCACATGAACTGACATAACATAAAGCATACGCGCTCTGCCTAGGGGGATCGTAGACACACCGCTCATCCGCTCCAAGGACCTGGGGCCGCTGGTGCARCGCTGGCTCGAGGACATCCCTGCTGGACGGCTGGCCCAGGTCACAGACCTGCAGGCCGCCGTGGTCTACCTGGCTGCMGAAGCCTCCGATCACATGACGGGCCACAACCTGGTCATCGAGGGCGGGCAGAGCCTGTGGTGAGAACCATCCCCACGCTTTTCTCCTCCAGAGCATCTYCAAACGCTTCTAGGCTCTCAGGAGGAGGTAGGAAAAGGTCTCAGTTGCTAAGCTCAATTGCTTTAGCTTCCCCCCAGATGCCCAGCATTTCCCAGCATGGTGATTTCTATCTGCTATATAAAAATAGGTACCATTGCATAATTCACTTTGGAAAAGTATTTAATAGAGTTTCTGTGAGTTTATATATACCGATTTGGGCCCATGTGGATAAACGACCAGCTAATATGAAATGGTTATTTTCTTCTTTCAGATGTTGCTTTGGAGACTCATATAAGGCAAAAAGAGAAAAAAAAAAAGGCAATCCTTCATTTAAAACATTTTGATGTTTTTCACTAGGCATTCAGATTTCTATTAAATTAGTATTTAATGATATAAAGGCACATTTACTGCAGTGAGATTTGGCTATTATTTAGTTTAATGGGGGGTGCTTTTAAAGCAGTGAGTATCAGCTGGTCTGTGTGCTGTATTGTTCTTAGGCTATTTTTTTAATTCAAGTTGTTTCAGTGACATCTGTGAGTGTTGAAAAGCAATTGAATGTAGTGTTAAAAAAAATAAATTAGTTCATTGCATTTGAACCTGAATGTTGCCTTTTTATATTTACTGCTGTTCTTAGTTTTTGACAGTGTTTTTATACAAACACCCACATTAATGCCCCTAAAAGAAAAGTACTGCATTTAACAGAGAATCATGTTCAGTAATTATAATGGCTCTAATTCAAAGCCTGCTGAAGTGAATAGGGACTGTTCATATACTTTAAGTAAAATGAATGTATAAGTGTTGGTACAACCGGGTCTTTGTTTCCAGGTAGATCCATAGGCAGATGCAAGTAAAGATCTTCCTTTAATTTTATTTTTTTTTTTCTGTAAAATTCTGAAGACCATTCTCAGGTGCATATCAGGATCAATCTCAACGATCTCAATAAGATTATACCAACTAAAGAGCTCATTTCAGCCATAGCGTTCATTGCTTATAGGCACTAAAACGTGGCACAATAACAACACCGTTGATAACTCTGAATTTATGCAGTCTTCCATCCTGAGGGCCCTTAAGCATAACCTAGGGAGAATTTACGGGAAAGAATCCACTTGCAAATCCTCATGTCATTTGTTTTGCATTTGGCAGCTCTTTGTTACCATAACATAAATAATTGTGGATGAATGTCGTTACTTTGATTAAGTGCTACAAGCCCATGCATTGGCTAGCCATTATTGTGGTGAATTGCTATAATGGCTTCAGACTTGACATTCACAGCCACGTTGTAAGGTATGCATCTCGCTGACGTACTATCATCGTTATCGTGGATAAAGTGCAAGAAGATACTTGTCTTCATTAAATTTTCTATTAGACCATTGATAATTAATATATATCTCATGTTTCATCTCGAGCCGTTTTTCTGGGGAGTGTTGCTGTTAAGCGACTCATGGCTAGAGCTTTTTGGCTTGAAATCGCAGCCTTGTGTGCATGATCTAATTTATTGACAATGCTCTGCAAGCTCACAAGCTTACGGAGAGCTCAGTTTTGGATAAATCTTCAAGAAAAACAATTAAGGATTTAAATGTTTTATTATTTTTCTGGGCTCGYGCAACCTCTTCTCCCTCAGCAACCACACTTGCATCATTTTGTGTCATGCTCTGGAGGGCTCGGTGCAGCTCTCATATCCCCCTGGCCGCTGTCGCCTCCCGAGGTTAATGTGCAAACATTGGTGAACTCATCAGGAGCTCTTCCAAGGCATCCTAGAGGGGCTTGTATACAGTCACTGGCGAGCCGTTCATTGCAGCTCCTACCTAAAGTGTAAAATAACAAACTGGAGCTAATTTGAAACACGAGCTGCAATTGGCACTGGAGCTGCGGCCAATGTTCTCACTTTCTCGGTGGAAAGATGAAGGGCCGGGCAGGCTGCTGGAGCTGGGCTCGCTCTGGCTGGGGCCGCTCGCGTGTTAGCGCGTTGGCGGGGCACGGCGGGGYCCAGCTTCATTGCCTCGCTGCTGTGGGAAGAAGGGTTTTCCGTCGGCGAGGGTCATACTGCGACTTTCACGAGCTCCAAATTAACCTTATAAACACAACCCAGACAGAAAGGAAAAACAGACTGTCTTAAAAACAAGGAAAAAGAACCTAGCCTGTCTCTTAACCAAGCAGCTGTGAGTGTTTAGAGTAGAACCCGTCTAGCTCCAAGCTATGATCCCTTGGGCTGTGACGTTGRAGGTGGAGGAGAGGTGCGAGCTCATGCCACCAAGGGCAGGAGTTTGAGCCTGGAGGGCATTGGAGGTCGGTCTGGGGGCTTTGGTCTTATGGGCACAAGTTTGAGTGGGGCAGTGATTTGGGTGCTCCCCTCGGTTTTGTATCTCATTCACTGGGACTTGTCGGGGGTCTCACTCGTGGGGTCTCTTCAGTGGCACAGCCGTCAAGTGGGCGGTGAGTAGTTGCTATTTCCTGTCAGATCCTTCAGATAAAATCTAAAGCCAAAGAAGGATTTTTCTCTGTAAATTWTTCCCTGTAAATTATTTTCACAGTCTCAAAAAAAAAAAAAAAGGAAAGAAAAAAACTTTTGAAAGAAGACGCCTTTCTGGGAAATGATGGTGAAGTTAAAAAGTGGAAACATCTGTATTTCGTTGGAATATTTAGTAGAGAAATCAATATTCAACCTCCCTGGTGTTTGTGCGGAGAAGGTAGTGCCGGAATTGCTGTTTTCAGGCAAARCCGAAGGCGCCATTCCCAGGATTACCTCTAGGAGGAAACCTCAACCTGTGTTGTGTCTGCAGGAGCTGGGTTTCCCGTTTTATCTATTCAACTTTTATATTGTATCTAAGTTAGCACTTTTGATATTTCGAAGTTTTTTTTTTTTAAACATTTATGTAGAACACCACATAATTGCAGAAAAGATAATAGTCACATACCCTAGGGCTTGGTGTACACTTATGTTAAAAGTACAGCTTTTATTGGCAACTAAAGTAATAACCTTTCCATGTCAAATTGCTTTAAATTAAACTTAAAAAAAAATACTGGCTGATACCCACACTTAGTAATTGTCAAACATTAGCATAATGTGGAATACTAAAGCTGCCTAAATCTTGGGTTTAAAAATAATTATTTACTTAGGTAAATTCTCTATTCAAAAGCATAATATTAGATTTTTTTTTTTTAACACAGTCTCCTCGATGTATATGTTAAAATGCAGCTTTAGGCTTGACATGGAAGTGGGATTGAGTGTTACCATAGGCTCTGGGGACAAAGSGGGACTTTATACCTGTAGCTCATCCACCCATCCTTGGTCATCCTGAACGAAGTGTGTTGAGCTCTGAAGGTGCAGGCGCTGCAGGTGACGTCTGGTGACCACCATGCCCGTTTGAGGGCAGCCTGTGTCCTGACCCTGGAGTGCATGGACACGTTCTGCTTTTTGGAGGACATCTGGGTGACGAATGCCTCCAGCCTGTGTGCATGTGCAACGCCGAAGAACAGCAGGTCAGTAAAGCACTTCATGCAGGTGAGTTTTCCTTAGCTGTTTCAACATATACCTGRAGTAAATGCAGCAGATATTGTTCACATTCCTAGTGCAGAGCAGGTGAAGAAACTTCATGGTGAGATGTGGCTCTTAGGGCCTTACTGCACGTGGAGAAAACTGGACCTTTCCATGTGCCACAAGGGACACGTCCTCCTGGATTTCCACTTTCTGTGGGGCCCAGGCCCTGAGCTGCTCAGCTCAGGATGTCTGCCCCTCTTCCATGGCTTCCCTGTGCAAATTCCTTTGCTCTCCCTCTCCAGCACGCTGCCTGTTTGGTGCTATGAGTCCGTCGGTTCTTAACAGGAAACATGTTTTGCTGGAAGTTCACCAAACTCCCTTTCTAAACATCTTCTTAAAGAAATAAAAAATTCTTCTAGGGAAAAAGAGTTGGTGACCAATTCCTGTTCACCTTAGTCTAGAACGGCATCTCCTTTCCCATTCCTTTAGCAAGAAAGAAGTTCTGGAAGGGTCTTGCTGCCTTTCCAGCCAGCAAATGGAGAGACAGAAGGGAGAGTTAGCACCTGAGAACAAGAAGTTTTTGATCTTCAAGAAAGTTAAACAGTTGTAAGAAGGGAAAATGCAAGGAGCTGAGGATTGAAAATGAAATACCTGTCTCAGCCTTGCCTAATACCATATGGGTTTTACACTGTGAGTATAAATCTGATTATATATTGATTCCCACACTCTTAACCCTTTAAAGCAGTTATTCCTTAGAGCACCACAATGCAGAATCTGAGAATAGGTCAAAACTCTTCAAAACTCTCAAACTATGGTGAACATTCACCAGTTAATCTTTACCCACCCTATCTCTTTATTTACTATGGAGCAGAGAGGGATCCACCCAGCTTAGTGATGGTGAACATGGACTAGACAGAAATCTCTCTCAAATCAAATCAATCCCCAAATTTAGCCTTCATTTACTTGCCACCCCAGTGACATGGGACTCCCATTTACATGCTCAGTTGCAGCCCATGAAGTCTGTGGTGCCAAAATTTTATTTGGGTGACTGGGTAGTAGTCACCACAGGAAGACTCTGGTGCATGGGTGAGTATGAGCAATGTCTACCTCAGACCCTTTCTTGCCTGGAAATATGCTCCATCATTAAATCTAGGGATAGTCTGAAAAAGTATCCACTAAAAGGGAAGAGTACATCGTCTTCTCCCCCAATCCCATCCCATCCCATTTCTGTTCCTGCTCCTCCCTATACCCAGGCTTGGTGAGGACTGACTCAGATCATGCTGCTTTTAGTATGGCAACAACATACTCTCTTCTGGAGGATGTCCTTTGGGACAAAGTCCCATACTACAGCTGCAAATGCTTTTTGCCATGCCCTATTTGCTCGCCATTCACAAGCGGAGTGTGCTCTGTACAGACACAGTTTGTGTCTTTAGGAAGCCTCATTAATTCACAAGACGCATATTTTTTTTTTTTTGCTTGACAGTTTGTAACAGCTTCTTAAACGTGTAAAGTAGAACTTTCAGATTTGTGTTAAAATATCAGCAAATAGCTTTGTATTTCAATAGGCTGCTTCCTCTGTCCGGACAGACTGCAGACACTATCATGCACAAATACAGTTGTTGAATAAATAATACGTTAATGCATGAGAGAAAACCATTCATTTGAAACTGTTCAAAATGATTAAGGGCTTTAATTACAGCCCTGATTAAAACAAGGCTTTTGGTAAATAGCAAAATGGCAAATACAATGCTATTTCATTACAAACCTCTCCTGATGACAGCATGGTTTGTCTGTGTTGCATCTCTTACTGTCATAGCACTCATCCAGTTCTGATGTTCAGATCCCACCTCAGAAGGAGTTACCAGCTCTACTTCAATGCTTACCTGCAAAATAAGGTTTTTGAAGTGTTGACTTACTTTTGATTTGCTAAATAATGCCTGTGTTGCAACAAATGGACTTTTTCTGGACTTGTTTGCTACCATATATTTTTTTCCCCCAAATCTCCTGTAAATTTGTTCATGCTCTTGCAAGAAACTACATCAGTGCTCTTCAGCAAGATCTCCCAGGGAAAGAAGCTGGCATGGGAGATCAATTTCCTCCCTTTTACAGTGGTTTCAGCAATTTTACTGTTGTCTCTTGTAGCAAAAATTTTCTTTGTGCTTGGAGCCTCCGAGGACTGCGATGCTGAATACAAGCTTCAGAGAACTTCAACATCTTCCTGTCCAAGAATTCACAAGCTTCTTAGTCTTCTACATCAAGATTTCCTAAGTTTCTAATTTTAACCAAATCTCTTCATTGTAGAAATTTTGGCAAGTTTCTTCTGACTGACACAAATGGCTTTGGTGGGTCACAAATGCCAGGAAGTTTTCCTTTCTCCTTCTCTCTTCTGGTGCTTCCTGGAATTAGTCTTGTGGTCCTGAATCAAGAGGGAAATCTTCTCTCTTCTGAAGCTCCTCATAAATGTGCTTGCAGTTAATACGAGTCCTTTTATATTCTCTCCTTTCAAATTCTTTGGATTAAAACAAATACCGTCTGGTTCTTTTAGCTCTTTTGATTATATATTCAGAACTATTGTATATCCTGGAAAATGAGTTCTTTTCAGTTTTCACTTTTCTTGACAACAAGCTGAAAAATTTCCCCAAAATGAAAATTTTCTGCAAAAGTCTTGGTTTGTTCCAAGACCCATTTTTCAAATAAGTAACGTTTTGATGAAAAAATGCCAACCTGTTCTACTTAACAACTGTTCGTAGCACTGACGAGAGAAAAACAAGGAATTGGAGAAAAAATTACTGAGTCTTTTATGTAGAGTTAATCTTTGAATATTTCTGTTGATTCAGTAACAGACAAGATGTTGGTACAAGTAGATGAATATTTAAACTTTAGAGTTGACACTGACTTATCTTCTCGATAACATATTGATTGCAATCTTTCTATAGAGATTGTTATGGACTTCCCATAGTGTCAGAGAGCATCTTAATGAAGTCACAGGCTGGATGTTTATCTGTGTATTTCCTTAGAGGCTGGCTATGCAGGCAATCTATACTTTGAACAAACTCTCCATGTGTATCTCTGGGGTAAAACTTGTTGGTGCTTTTGCCTTTTTATGCATTGCCACATCAAAAATGTTGGTGTTGTCATGCTGCTTTGTTATCTGTTATTCATTGCACTTAAGTTTTCTTATTTATTATAGCACCTGGAATCTGATTAAAGTTGACCTTCATAATGGGTTGTTCTCTGGGCACAAAAATTATGCCCGGAAGCGAGACCCTTGACAGCCCTTGCAGTGGACACCTGTAAATCCACGTTGGTGCTCACGGGGAGGCTCTGAGATACGTTGTGCTCTCAAGTGTCTCCCAGCACCCCTGGGAGCTGCTGCCAGGGAGCACCAGGATGACTCCAGTCTTCTTCACCACTTTGGATGTTAACAGCATTTAGAATTATGTTGCCTGGATTAATAGGATCTGCGTTATGTTAGTGGCACCAAATGAATTTTGCAGTAGATGGAGATCTATTGAAAGAGAGATTTGAAAATGAAAAACATGTTTAGTATAACAGAGTATGTCTTAGTGTCTTTCAAGAAAACTTTTGAAAAACAATGAACAGTACTAGGAAGAAAAAAAACATAAGTACTTAAAAAATTATGACTCAGAGCAAYGCTCTCATCAACTCTGAAGAGAGGTAGAATTTAAATTTCACTGCAGCTATTAATAAATATAAATCATTGGCATGAGGATGAGAGGTTAAGAATGCTGATGTGTGGGACAGTGGACAGTTGTCAGTTCCATTAAGTTTTAAACTGGATAATATGTTTGGAGTTACTTTAGTAAGTAGCTTTTTCCTTTTATTTTCTTTTTTTTCCCCTTTTTTGTTTGTTTGTTTGCTTAAAACTCTCTGAAGAATAATTTGTCAAGCTTGAAGCCCTCAGCCTCTGACTCTCTCTGCATACATGGAGGAAGGGAAGTGTCATACAGAGGACTTGGCCAGAGGAAATGCAGGACAGTGTTGGTCTGGGGTAGGTTAAACTGYGTTTCCCTAGGGAAGGGACATGCGTGTAGGTCAACTCTTCTCATTGTTGGTGATCAGGTTTAAAAGTAGACGTGTTTACTGAAGGTGATTTGGGCATGCCAAAAGCTCTCTCTGCTGATATCTGATATCCCACCCTGAACACCCTTACAAAGTGGAAATGTGCTATTCCCCAGGCATGAGAGTGTGTATGAGCATCAGATTGGGGCAACAGCAAATATTTTGTGTAATGGAGTTGTTCTAAATATAGTTAGTCAAATTGTCTTGCTTGGCCCAGTTCCATACAGACCTTCCTTTTTTGAGTTTTGGTCCATGTCGATTTATCTCTAATTTGGGCCCCGGCTTTGAATGAGCCTTAGATTTGAAGGCAAATTGGAGACGCCCGGCACAACTTTTGACAATGCAAAGAACTGAAATTTGGAGAGTGCCAAAATAAATGCATATACTGATCCAGGGTTGTTTCAAATTAAACCGGGTTCGCTTAAAATATTCATGAACTGGAAAGGGTCAGTTAAAAGCTTCAGGCTGTGAGATTTATAACAGGCTCATCAAAGCAGATGCGTTTTGCATCATTTCTAACTTTTGACTGGTGAGAAGTTTAGAATTTTTTATAAATACATATACATTTTCTCTAGCAAATGTGTGTGTATATTTATATATATATAATTTTTTTCATCCCCATATGCACCCTCGCACTCAGAACATTTTGCTTTTACTCTCYCTGCATTTCAGTAACTTGCCTCAGCTGTGCACTGTGATGCCTTCCAAATGCAATGCATCATAAATTCGTGATGGCTTGCCAAGCAAAGAAGGCCACTGAGCTTCTTTATGAAGAGGCTATTTTTGCAAACTGGACCTCATCTATATCCCAGTGGAATTTTATGATGCTTYGATATTACTCCTGTACAAAACTTTTAGGGAGTTATAGATCAAACATCAAAAACAGTAATTAAAGTCCAACTTACTCTTCTTCAATATCTGTCCATCCTTTTCATTAGGGACTAGAGACATACCTTTCCTTTCCTATAACAGTCGGATCAAAACAGTCAGTTTAATGCCCATCCATCATTGCTTCTGCATCTCAGRTTTCCAAACCTTCTTGGTTGGAGGAAGCTGAATATTCCATTWTGTGTGCTTTACACAGATACTACATACCTACTTTGGTATACTCAGAAATGAATGTATATATATGTGTGCAGAGAGCTGTCATTAAACAATTTTGTTTGCTATTTGTAGCCCGAACGCCAGCAGTGGATGCCAGCTTTGAGACCATGCTGATACTACTTTGCTGAAGTGGTTATCATGGGGCTGGAAAATTCTGAAATGTCTGAAGGAAATCCAGTGTCTTTTAAGGAGAACATTTTTAATCRTGTATAATTTAGAAGCTCATAGAAGTGAAATAAGCAAAAGGAACCCACATGTAGTACTAAGAATCAAGCCCAGTTTGATATTAGATTAACCTGAAGTTTCTGTGTAACATAACTTGCCTCAAGAGAGGAGAAATGCTCATAGCCAAGTTGGACTTTGTTCCAGGCCAGGTAGATTTGGTAGGTTTGAGTTTGTTCATATTAAGAGGAGTTGGCTGTGTAAGGATCTTACAAACCTACAAAAAAGAAAGAAACAGACAAAAATCTCTGGGATTGGGGCTAGGAAGACCCTGCGAGATGCATCACTACCACCTGATCTGCAGTGGTGKCACAAGGAACCATATGGTGCTTCCTGGTAGCCCTGGTCTCCCTGCTTCCAAGATCCACATGGGCCTTCATCACCAAGAGATGAGAGAAAGCAGGTGAGGAGCTTTTGTTAGTCTGCTGCTTCTGCTTCCATTTCCTCAAGAGCACAGAAGCTTCCAGAGCTCTGGCTAGGACAACAGGCCTTTGCAGAGGTCTGGTGTTCTGCTGCTATTTGAGCCTAAAAGGGGTAATTATGCTAGAACTGATTCACAAGCAAGAAAAAACTTGTAGGCTCTCAGCTGTCTTTAATTTTGCATTGGATAAAAAGTGATAAAGAACTTGTTTTCTGTAATCTATGGATTTAAGTTTGAATAGCAGGTGGTAAATGTTCCAACAAATATGTATATATATATCAAATCTGTGAGTGCCCAAATATTTACATCTTCAGCCAAACAAAGGCTGGAGACTYACGTTGCCTGAGGGGAAGATTGTTTTAGAGAAACAGGTTGAAAGGAAATCAAGAACGAGCATCACAAATTTTCTATCAGATTTGAGCAGTTCTACTAGTGAGGAACAGTGTTTCTGATTGATCACTGCCTTACACAGAGAAAGACTGGCTTGTGGAAACGTGTGTCCTGTTGGTTTTTGAGCTGTGGTGTCATTACTTCAAGTACTGTGTGTACTTGCACTCCCTATGGGGAGCACATTGCCAGTTATTAAAGTTCTGGACATACAGCAAGGGTAAATGGTCAAGGTTTTTGGCGATATACTGAGTGTATGAGTTCTCCATTGCTATGGTAGAAATTGATAGGAAAATCTGCAGGCTGATGGTGATCTGCAAGACTCTGTAAATGTTGGGAACACCAACATTTATAATGTAAATCACAATAGTAAGTTTTATATATAAGCTTTTTTCTTTCCACACTGGTCTCCTACCTCAAGATCAAAGACTATCTAAGATCATTCTGTACTGTGCTTAACAGACGGCTGCTGAGCAGAGTTACAACATCTCTGGATATTGACATTTGTACAAATGACCAGTTGCTCTGGGGACATTACAAGTTTGTAGGCTTCAAGGGCTTTCTGCTGCATTTAAACAAATAAGGAAAATATAGACAAGAATGAGTTCTTGATTTCCCATCTTTTAATGTTCCCCTGAGTCTTGAGTCAAGGAGACCAGAAGGTCCAGTCGATTCTATTATCTGTTTCTTTCATATGCTCTTTTATTTGAGGTAAACTATCCCTGTCATTTCCAACTCTTCACATAAGGATTTTTCCATAGCTTTAGTTATTCTATCAGTCTTCTATGAACTATCTGGAAGGAGGCAGTGGTTATATCAGACAATTTTGTTTAATTTTAATACTGGTTTGTTATCCAGTAGTTCTGATCCATATGCTGAATTTATAACTCACTAAGTTTTGTGGTTTCTTATCCTAAAGACTGAGCTTCACTTGCAGGTGCAGGACTTCAGTCAGGCTTATAGAAGCCCAACTCTCTGATGCAGCTGTATTTTCGCACTGGAAATCTTCTGATAGCATTTGTTCAGATAGTGTCACATATTTCTGCTCTTAGATTATTGCTAGCAGAGGACAAGAATTTATGTGTGTCTGTGAAATAGTAGGAAGTCTAACTCAGGCTAAGAGGAAAAATCTGCAAGAGGGTTTTCTAGAGTGTCAAGAAAAATGKTTTTTAGGGTGTAAGATACACAGGACAAAGTTTGCATTTGACCTGTGATTTTGGGTTATTTACAACAAGCTACTGCACTGCCTWAGTGGTGCCAAAAACAAGTACTGGGCAAATGCCAGCACAAACAAGTACACTTTGCTACATTTTTTTCAGTTGTTCAGTGCTAGATGCTGGAATCTGGAGTGTTGCATGGGTATATACATATAATCTATATTTGTATATTTATACATATGTGCCATGAGTTGCAAATAGATTCTGCACTTCTAAAGAATTAGGGAAAAATGGATATATACAGTATTTTTCTAAGGCCGAAGAAGGAAAATAAGGAAGAATAATTGTATTTCCTCATATCATGGCTAAGATGTGCTTTTTCCTGTATGTCATCAAATGCTAAATCTTTTATCTTCTTTGCTGCTACATCCTTTTGCCTGGACTTGACTGACATCTGTGCCTATTCTCTGGCAGGATGATGCAACAGAAATCATTTTCCTAACTCATCCTTCCAACCTAACTCTGCCCTCTTCACTGTCCTCCCTTTCTTTGTTATCTCAAGTGAGCTTCTGATTTTCATATTCAAGGCTCTCCTTGATCTATCTCAAACTCTGTCTTCGTTATTCTTCGTCGAGTCTCCAACTGCTTATGATTATGATTATTCTCCATAGTTGGGTGTATCTCTCCATAGCAATCCACAACGCTCATTTTCTTCCTCAGGATCCCTGTTTTGCTTCCATGTTTACAAAAGTAGTTATGGTTAGAGCTGCACCTGATCCTGTTCCAAGGCACTGCTAACTGGTGAATCTTGGCTGGTTTGGATGAAGTAATAATGAACATATCAAAGAACCAGGCACAAAAGTAGACGTTTCATCATTTAATGACCATGTCATGCAGGTAGGATTCTGAGTAACTTCATAGAAAACAGAGAATAGATGGAAAAATAAAACAATGAATTATTGTACATATCTGAAATACAGCAAACYGAACATAGCTATAAAGTTAGAGGGATATTTAATTTAATTTCTTTTGAATTAGATTCCAATGTATCTGTAACTTTATGAAAAGAAAGATAAAAACATTCTAGAATTCAGCTTTTCAGTTTGCTATATTTTACCATATGATTGATTTTAAATGTATTGGTGTATTGGATATGTTTTTCCATTTAAAAAGCTCTTGTAAATGAACTATTTATTTACATGAAAGAAAAGGATTCTCAGTGCAGCCCATAGTACTTTTCCCTCCAAACCTGTCTTGAAAGAAGGTTGCCATTTCATATTTGGCTCTAGCTTTAGATGTTCTGAAAATTAAAAAAAAAAAAGTATTCTTAAAACTAAATAAAACATATATATCAGTATTTCTGGTTGAATGAATGAACACTTCCTCTGAATAGACCTATTTGAATGGCCACTCAAATGTTTTGTTAGAGAAGTATATTAAAAAGTAGAAACAGCATGCTGAATGAAGGGGAGGGATAGAAACAAAATATAAAATATGTCATTTCAAAAAAAGTGCCCCTTATCCAAGAAGATCTTGGTAAAACTTTAAATGGAAAAGTGACACTCATCAAAAGATTTCTATATCATCTGCACTGAATAATTTACTTTTGGGTGAGATTCACTAACATCATTGCAGAGGAAGTGTAATTGAAAATTATGAAAGCTATATCTTTATTGTGTAGTGCAGCACATGTCTTTGATACGGCGTTATGTCTGCCACAGCGGGAAGTGTTTTTCAGAAAAAGTAAAATCTCTGGGACAGATTCTCTGTGGCGTAAACCAGTGTTACTCCATCAAGAGCATCCTACACGAGCAAGCTGCTGCCTGTACATCCAGGATCCCGTTTCTCACTAATCAGCCAGACAAACTGCCGACTGACTTCAGGGAAAGTTTATGTGGGTAAGAGCTAAATTAAAATGGTGGTATTTGGTTTAAAATGGACAGTTCTAATGTGATTTTAAATTTCCAGGGTCTTCTGCTCAAAGCTTATATAAATATGAGTTTTCTCTAAGTGTTATTTAAGGAAGTCTTGTTAAAGTTTGCTGTCAAGGTCCTAGGTCCATTTGGCGGTACCTACTTCCTCCATCTAAGAAGTCTGCGACTGGAGGTCTTGACCACACACTGGTTTTGATAACACAGATAACCTTTTGATAACCTTCAAAAGGTGCTTCAGAGTTGCAAAAGTGTGTAGGAGCTGGTTTGAATATAGAATTGGCGCCTCAATCAGTGAACTTATGCTAGCCAAGGACTCGATAAACATCCTTTGATAGTAAACAGAGCAAGTCCTACATATTTCCCGAATTCCCCCAAGACTATACAGAAAGTCTTGGAGGTGAGGTATAGAAATTCCCCCCTTGCCAAGGAGTGGTACGAGGTGGTGGTTAATGTCATACAGCATTGACACTGGCTCTCAGTGAAAGRATTTTACCTTGGCCGCGTGTGCTGGGGTGACTCTCAGCTGGGCTGACTCCCAGTTGCCCAGGAGGGTGGCCACGAGCTTCCTGCACAGTTCAGTTGTTTCTCAGATGGCTTTCACTCCTGGAGAAAGCCTGCCCAAAGTAGAACACCATGAGTGACATTAGTATTCAGAGAGCATCTGTTCAGCCATCCCCAGTTAGCATGTGACTGTCAAACTAAGACACACGTCTATTCGCGCTCCAACTCCTTAACCCCTGCTTTGCCTTGCTGACTGCCACGTCTTCCAGGGTTGATTCTCATGGGAACAGAGGGCCAGCGCTATGTTTGACTGGAATCCTATGAATTACTTATKAAGACCTTACTAACTTGTTAGCGAGCATCTTATTTACCAGTGCAAAGAGAGTGCATATGAACCCCCCGTGGACAGTCCTTTGATGTGCTGTATAGATGCCTTTCTTGGCTGTATGCCCTAGCCTGCTCAGGGACATGGTTTCAATGCACTGGAAAGAGAGCTGCTTTTGGCAGGGTAGTCTAGGTCCGCAGCGAAGGCCAGTGGTGTCAGGCATAGCAAGGAGCTGCTTTGGCCTGGCTCCAGGCAAGGTGAGCTCTAAAAGGGGGTTCTACAGAGGAGGAAAATGCAAAGAAACCTTCAGGTGGTTCTAGTTAAGGAAGTCGGGGTGCAGCAAAGGCTGGAAGTGTTGGCYGCCTTGGTATAGAAAAGTTATTAACCATCATATGTGAAAATGCAAGCACTGCTTGAAATGGTCAGGGCTGCAGAGCAGCGCATCATCATTTCTAGTATTTACTGGTACTTTTCCACAAAGGGAAATGGCACAAAGTGGTTTTATGCATTGGTTCYCACATCTTTCTGCTACTTCCATTTCCTTCCCTCACCGGGAGTCTAATCCTTCCTCCCTTCCCCATGTGAGTGCGTGGGGGGAGGGAGATGTGTGTGGGAGAATTTGAATGTTAATCAACATTTGCATAGTACTTCAGAGCACTTTGCACAGTAATTCCCTCTTTGAAAGAAAGGACAGTATTTTTGTTACTTTTAAAGAGACGCTGCTGGAGAAGACTTGTCTTGCTGGCTCTGTGTCAAGCATATCTCCAGAGTCTTCATCATTAAACTGTCAGCGTTTGCCAAGAGATACCACACAGTAACCACAGGTTTTGCTGTGCTGCTCATCAGGGAGCGTTAGTTCCCCCATGGAGCTAAACGCAGGACTGTGATCTGTGATATTAATCTAGAGAAGCTTTTGGCAAATGGTCTTCTTTTAACGGTAATCATTGCCTGTCCTGYGAGACATGCATCATCCTAGCTCACATCATCATATCATGGCTTCATCACTAAGGGASCAGGATGTTTGATTGCTACCTGGCCTTGCAGTAGTGGATTGAACCTCTTAAGGTTTCAGATTTGACTCTTCAAAGGCCCCTTTGTGTGACCTTGGGCAAATGACTTGATCTCTCTGCTCGCATGGTCGTCTATATCCCACCCAGATGTGTGGGATGGTCCTGGCACCCTGGTGCCCTGCTCGTGAGTTGAGCTCTTGTGATGCAGCTGCAATACAAATGTAAGTACTTACAAGTAAAACATTTCATGCCTTTCTTTAAAAGGCAAGGGATTTCAAGCTTTAMATTTGTTTGTTTATTCACAGAGAACAATTTTAAATCAAATTAGCTACTTAAAACTTTGCAAGCAATTCAGCAGGTTTGCTCAGCAATGATAAATTATTATTTTTCAAGACTTAAGAGAAATGCTASTGTTTCAGACCCCAAACTGTTCATAATACATTCTTAGAGGTGTTTTAAATGTARTGCATTTTCAGATACAATTAATAAGTGTCCAGTGGTTAGAATTATATTTTTTTTAATTTCCTTCATCTGATCTAGGTCTTTGATAAATACTACAGACAAACTGAGTGCTGTAGGATCAATCTTGACAGTTCTTCAATAAAAGGCTGTGTGGTTCTTCGTCAGTGTCTTCCTTTCAGTGACAGCTGCTTTGTTCTTTTTCAGTCAGATTTTCTAGTTAACACATCAAAAGTGTATCTGTGTACACGCAGTACTGAGAAAACAGTTCAAAGAGGCAGGAGATTCACTTTTAACTCTTCACTGCATCTCTCTGCACTTGTCACGGAAGATGGCTTATATAGAAAGCTTCAGAGCAAGGTGAGGAGTTCACCCAGGAGCACAGTGAAGCACAGCACATGTGGATTAGCCTTAAAACACAAATTGGTCAGTCAATCCACTTACCATCCCAAATTAGCTTTCTTTTGAGCCAAGCCATTAAGTGATAAGAARTTTTCAGTTTTAGGCAGCAAAAGCCCCGTATTGGACACAGATAAAGCCATATGTTTGATCAAGCACTGAAGTTTTGTCTGATGGTTCTCACTGCGGTGTCAATACCTTAAAACTAATTAAATTGAGTTCAATGTTCAGTTTAAACCCATTTCCTTGGAGGGCTGCCATTGGCTTCCAAACCAAGGTAAATAGTAAGGACAAGCAGCTACTTYGCATATCACTTCATTCATCTGCTACAACTAAAAACTTCAGAATGCACTTTTGACTGCAGGGWTTTGCCCGTCATCTCAGCAGTGCAGCACCCAGCTTGGAAGAGTTTCTGTGATTTCCAGGCTATTAAGGACWGCTTGGGTAAGTAACCAAATCAACAAGGTGCTGAAAGTGTATTCCACGTAGCTTCTCTGAGTTCAGGACAGGACTWAAACTTATTCTGAAATCCAGTGGATTCAGTCTTGTGAGCTGGCCCAAGTTGAGTACCTCTCCTGGAAAGCTGCCTCCTGAATAAGGTCAAGGAAAATTGATTGTCATACCATACAAACGCAGCGCTTCATGTTTGAAGTTCCCTTCCCATGTTTGATCAGTGTCTGCAGGCAGAGTTGAAGGCATCTGGCGATAGGACTTAACTGCTCAATCCAGAGCTTGTGTGTGAAGTTTAAGTTGCTAGAGTCCTACTGGAGCTCAACTAGTGCAGACACACGTGTGTTCTCCTTAGCTCAGCACTACCCACTGGATCTGCTGACGAGTCCTCTGCTTGACTCCCGCAGATAATGTGGACCAGGAACACACACCTTCCTGGAATGATCCTTCACCAGACACATGCTTCTCAGGCTGCCCTTGTAGGCTCCTACAGAATGCACAGCCTCAGACGCAAGGCAACAGGCAATGTGGAAAGGCAACATCAAAGCCTATGCTTGTTACGGACCCTCCCTATGGTCCTGTCATTTCAGGATCAGACTGGATATCCCAGTGGTGAAAATAGCACAATGCATGGGATGGGTTTCATACAGCCTGGAGAATGTGAATAGCAACCCTAAGAGCACCCACCAAAGGAAGAGACAGCTGGTTACATACACAGATAAGGAGATGTGTGGCCTTCAGGAGAATGAGGATGCAATGATGATTTATGTGCAGTGGAAATTAGTGGAAATTAAAACATGTTGGCTAGGAGGAAGAGAAAGGGGCAGTCCTAGGGCACTTCATTGGAACCTGGAGTTTGGGATGAGCGACTGTGTTTACCAGGAGAAATGCTGCTCTGGGCTCCTCTTGGGCTAAAACTCCATGTGCAGTTCAGAGCCTCCAATCTTAGTACCTGAAGATGTCCAATTTCTCTACAAACACCAATGGACTAAGCACCATCACATGGTAAGTGTTTTTAACACAGTCTATGATGGCACAGAGAGCTGTGAAGGTGGAAGTGCCGTTGCAGGAATGCAAATGTCTAGGTCTGAAGTTTGTGAGAATGAATTTTGATTACAGAAGAAGAAAAATGCACTGAAAATTAGGCAAAAAATGAAACCTTCTGGGACAGGGGATCCATTTTCCATTAGAGATGGACTAGCTTAATATTACTGGAAGATATTCTACTAGGTGATCAGTTACCATTATTTTTGGAAAAAGATAGGACTCCTTCTCTATTCAATACTGTATAATTGAGTATCACATGAAAATTGTCTAATCTGAAACAAAGTGTACAGCGAGCGTGATTTGGGATGCAAAGCACAGCATCAAATGGGTGTTATAAACAATTTTGACATTTAGAAATGTCTAACAGAGTAGGGGTAGGTGGATAGAGGTTTATGTATATTTTATGCGTTATGCAAAGATCATTTTGCAGCTAGTTGGTGAAAAAGAGCTGGAACAGGGTTGGCTCCACAACACCCTTCCATTGGAGGCATGTGGGTGCAAGAAAGAGATGCTGGAGCAAGCAGGTCTATTGCTCAGCCCATGTATTCCTGCTTTGATAGTATCTGTGTGCTCGTGTTTCCAAAATATTTACTTTTGGCACCCTCTACCCCTGCCTCACTTCCTTCAAACTGCACCAGCTAGTAAAATCTTCAGTGCTGGCTGCCTTTTAGCCAAATTTTTGAATTCTTTTCCATTGAGGAAAGCATAGGCTTGAATACTCCCATTAAGTTCAATGGGCCTGTGTCCGTCAGCTGGCCTTAGCAATAGCAAGTCAGAGATTTGGAAAAAAAAATGCTTTTTATATACTGTCAGTCAGGTAGAAAGGTGGCAAAAAGAGTGCATTAAAAATTCTGCATTTATTTGTCAATAGCAGAGTGTGCACTGTCAGTAACCTCTGGCTTACATTGTTTTATCATGTCAATATTTCATAGCATCATAATGCTATTATACGGCTGACTAATGGGAATGGCTATTAGCAGTGTTGATGTAGTTTGAAAATAGCAATCCATATTTTATGGACCAGAAAGAGACCAAGCCTTTACCTTAGACCTTAGCAAGCGTAAAAAGGGAGATAATGTAAATGAAATTTACCTTCTCATTTCCATCTTCCCCCAATTAGTTCATAATTCACATATTGTCCGTCTGTTTTCATGCTTTGAAAGTACTTGCACAAATTAAAATATCCTGAGGAGGTCTGCTGAAATTTCATCCTTTTCTGGCTTGAAGTAACACAGGCAGTTCTGTTCTGCCCAGCTTGAGACTCTTACTAAATCACATCTTTCCTCTATGTTATGGGTTAGGCAGCGTTTTGGGCAATTTACTAAACTTAGCAGTTGACTGTATGGACCATTGCTGCTGGGTCTCTTGGCAGGGATGCAGAGGGGACGGTGACTTCCCAAGGACTCAGATGCTGACCATAATTTTTCTAACTGCCGTCAGGYTTGATATGAATGAAAGGATTTAACTACGAGTGCAAGCGGCCCATGCCTTAAGGAGAGGAAATTCTTGCTGATGGGCTGATTCTACTTGGCTTGGACTCTGACTCCAGCACCTGTCCCATCTGAAATGCACGGCTGGCCATATAGTCTCAGCCCCTCCATGCTCACTGGTCCTGTTTGCCTGTCCGAATCTCCAAACATACGTGACATTTTGGTGCCTAGGGGAATCATGGAGCTCTGCCTGCAGTCCCAGTTTTTCTTGCTCAAAATGCTGCTCCCACTTAGCTCGCAGGCTAGCAGGTGACCCAGTGCTGAGCTTTTCTGCTCTGACTCCTTAGCTGCCTCCATGCAGGGTCAAGGAAAGAAACCCATTAGGCTGTAATCGTCAATCTTCCGCACTAACCTGCTCTAGACCTCATGGAGTTAGGTCTAGGACATTAATGAGAGAAGAGAGATGAAAATTGCAAATGGCCTGTGAATAGCCTGACTCTGAAAAGGTGCCATAATGCATAGTTTTACACAAGCTGACTAAATATACCTTAATAGTAACCTAATGGTGGAGGTAGAAATTTAATAGATTGTGTGTTAATTAGGTATTGGTTAATGCTATTATTTCACTTCATTATTTCATATTCCACCCTTGAAAATTGGAATCCGCCCTTACAATAAGAGGCTGAAGTTCTCCCAGGCAGAGCAAACCTGAAGAAGACCCTATATACGTATCACTTACACACTAGTGAAGCATTTAGTGTGGGACCTCAGCTCATTTGCTCAGTGAGAACGACTGGAATAACACATCCGAACTTTGCTACTTCAACAATTAGCAGCATATTAGTAGTACATTAAGAACTTGTTTCTAAGGTGGAAAAAAAAATCCCTCCAAGCTAGAAGATCATTAGTAAAGTATTTAGAGAAGGTGGTGGGAAGCTTTCATCAAAACATCCCATTAAAATATTTCACATTTTTTTTACCTTGGCCTTTATTGTCCTCATTACACACTATGCATTATTTATTAAAAATGCTGTCCACACAGTGGTGGGCAGCAAATCGCCCTTTAAGCTAAATGTTAATGAGCAAGTATAAAAACTCCCTGAGAAAGGGAGAATTTGGCAACTTTGTAGTTAATCAGCCAAGTCCTGGAGAAGGCGACGTGTTGTCAAGTTGGTTTTACAGCTGCAGACATGATATCAGCAGTTTACCTGGACATGAGTTKCTGGTGCAGAGGTAAGCTTGCTGCAAGTGGGAAGTGGGTGGTAAAGCTCAGAATTCAGTGAAAACTGAATTTACCCCAGGGCYTCTTAAAACTTTTTTTGTCATTTATGCTTCCTGTTGGATCCAGGCACATACTATACACAGTATGCTCTTGATCAACCTTCGATAGACTAGTAATGGGTGAGAGTTATACTGCACTGTCCATACCGTTTCTTTTCTTTTCCTGTTGAAATCTGGTATTTTTCTGCTGATTATGCACAAAATTTTTGTTGTTGTTGCCCTTTTTTTTTCTTGTCATGTTATGCTTAAAAGCCTACACTTAAAAAAAATGAAAATGCATGCCTTCACCTCTCCCTGAGGATATTTAATTAGCTCCTGATTCACAGGGAGCCTAAGCCTTTGCTCTCTGACAATCAATTCTCTTGGGCATCCTCCCAAGAAGAGCAGCTAAAGCCTGCAATCATTTTCTGAAGTACAGAGCAATGGGCAATTCATTCCCCCAACTGCTCTAGGATGGAGTTTTGCATTYCTACTGCTGCTGAGGGAATCTTCCCAATCCATCCAGGATTCATCCACGTGGGTTAAGTGCTCCAGGCRCCAAGCATCTCTATGGGATAGCGGAGCCCTCTTCTCTTACTGGGACTGGCATCCTCCTCTCCCTCCACGAGGGGTTGRACACAACTCTCCGAGTTCCATTTTGCATCATTTCTTGCGTCTTACCCAAAATGAATAATTATGAATGGAAGTTTGTGTGACAGGATGGCTAGACTATTTTCTTCCTTGAGTGCTTTATTATCAAGGCCATTAAACATTTTATTTCCTTTCCCTCTCAAACTTAAACAAAACATCCTTTRATTTCTTAGGATTGTGGCACTGACCAAGGTCGTTTTCAATCTCTATTTTGCTATTATGTCCCAGCTTATCATTTCCAGGGTCTTCCCTGATGTATAGCCCACTGAAGGTAGTTTAGTGCAGCAAAAAAGGAAGAACGTGGTCTTCATTAATTAATAAAATATGCAGGAATCATCATGTTGTATGAGAATCCAGGATATGGATACCTAGTTTTGCAGGTAGAGTTATTAGTAAGAGTTGCCTGGAGCCAAATGCAGGCCAAAATATAAGAGCGGGACAAATGAATTATCTCCTGATAACTCACACTCAATATAGGCTGCAGTATATCTCAAAACATAAGACGTTCCCAGCTCTTTTTGTTCTAATTATGTGCAATGTTTTTGTTTTCTTCTTTTTTWAAAATTTTTTTCCCCTCTTTTTATTTTTCTTCCATTTTTATTTTTTATTCTTTTAGCTTCCCAAGATCCTTCTTTYAGTGAGGTCTTGTAGCAGTGAGGTCCAATGGCTGACTACAGTGTACCATTTCTTTTTATCTATTCCAACCTGGWATTGCTCTATTACTGCAACTCTATTGCTTTTCATTCCCCTAGACTAGCTGGGTTGAAGTGCTTTAGGAAAACCATCTTGGTCCTTGAGCGAGGTTTAAAAGCATATGATTTAATCTACAGAATTTGAATGAAAATATTTTAGGGCAATATTTTCACTTTTCTGATGGTTAAAATAAAGTGGGAAAAGGTTAGCTTGGAAAATAGAGTGCAAATTGAGCATTTGTACAACATAGACACATTATTGCCACCTCAGTTCAGGGAATCAAAAATCATAAGTTTTCCTTGAAAAGAAATTGTAAATATGAATTTGTAATCCAATATTTATTGGCCTTGGTTTCTTCAAAATATATAGTTTCCCAATTTGTATTTAAATATTTATACTGTAGCACATATTCCTCTTATAGCTAATATAAGTAATATATTTATCCTACAAGGCAGTAATATTTTTTCCCTCAACTTTGACTTTACGTTTGAATATGCGGATAAGAAGTGGTGTTATCTGGAAGTTGTTGTCACTTATTTCTGTGGACGAATCAAGATAATTCAGACTGCTCTTTTAAGAAGTAGCATTTTTTTTAATTTTATTTCTGTGCTCCAGCTGATCAAGCAGATTATGATGATTTATTGTCAGTTTTCATTTTTCTTCCGTGGGTTAGACACATTTCTGTACAAACCTTTCAAAAAGGAGGGGTGAATCTCCTCTGCCAGTGAAACTAATGGATAAAAGTTTCCCTTTAAAAATTTAGGATAAGATTTTCRTGGACATGAGGTTTGTTTTACATCATTCTCATACTTTAAAGGGTATATGAAAGGGATTTTGGGGCAACTTTGCCCATTTCTCTGTGTAAGTGAATATGTATTTTTAAGATATTTTTGTGTGATTTTATGGACTAGAGACTCTGAACCATGGCTGAGTTCCTGAACGTATTTTTCTTACAATGCTGCATCTCTGCAGTAATTCACTGTATCTTGAGATCTTCATCCAGCAGGGTAGCAGTGGAAGAGTCCCCCCTCCTCCAAAAGAAAGTCTCTCATCCACCAGCACTGTAACGGAGTATTATTCTGTCAATAAAATGGCCCTTGGGATGTCAATGGGCAAAGTTAAAAAATCTGAAGTCAAGAGAAAAGCCTAATAGAGTTGCACTGACTTTGCATACACTCTGAATGAGCCATCACTGTGTCAATCAAATGTCTAAGACTGAGCAATCTCGCAATGTCAGTGCAAGCTCGGTGCTAAAATCAATGGCAGAGTTCCTATTAATATTTGGAATTTCTATTTTCTTAGACTGTTAAAGCTATTTTCACATTCTTTGAATATTCAGTAATGCATGTAAGAAACTGCTGCTCTTCAATAGTCTTCTTGCTTTCTGCATTAGAAATTGTGTGACAGTAAAGGGKTTTTTTATGAACCTGCTTGCTGGTGCTTTTGTGATCAAGTATGCCTTGAAAAGGTCTCTGATCAGCTCTGTGCAAATAAATTAAAATGTTTCCTATGTGGTGAATCTCCCTGTGGTTTTTAAACCAACAACTGCTGGTTCTTGCTTGCTAGAATCCAGCAGGAGAAGAGTCCAAGAGGCCTTAGAGATACTTCAATTTACAAGAGCTGAGGATTAGCAAAGCTAGACTTTATTCTGCTTCTGCAGAGATGACAGCCCTGACCTAAAAGCTTGCAAGAACCCACTGCATAAACCTAGCCACCTGGAATTATCTGACTTCGCTTGTAATTTTGTAAACTACTGGAGGACTTATCAATGGCTTTAAAAACATTATCCAATGCCTCATTAAATCCCCCTGCACTTGACTTATAAGATGGGAAATAAGAGATGGCAAGCACAGAATACGACTCCTCGGCATGGGGATAGCACCTTCTGTACCAAGAGAGCAGCAGGCGAAGCAACACTGCGCTTCTGGAGATAATGCCGGTCCATCAGCATTAGGCAGTAATGGAGAATGTATTCCTCATCCTTCTTTTCTCTCAGACAGCTAGAGGTGATATATCTTTTGGCACTGTCAGCCTAATCTAGGTCAGTCCTATTGTCAGGCTCCACAAATAGTACCTGTCCACAGCTAAAATTTATGTTGGAAAAGCATTAATGCAAGCTTTTAATAAGATGAAGAATTTAACAGTATGCTGTTATCTGCAGATGATATATTTTATATACAGGAGACATATTTAATTAGCTTTGCAATAGTCAAACTGGCTCGTGCAGCAGCAGGCGTAGCTATACCTCCTTTCCTCTCTCCTGTAATTAGAGACAGTAAATGCAAAGCACATACCAACTTTTGTGGTGGCTGAGCTGCCTTGCAAGGACCTCTATACACATGGCTGTTCAAATATAAATTAGCCTCTGCAAAGCATGCCTGTTGGGTAGATAAAAAAGAGGAAAAGGACTCCTTGAAGTTTTTGGGTTAGGTAGCACTAGCGAGGGAGAGGATGGCCTGCATTCGTGTTGCATCTCACAGCACACTTGGGGAAGAAGAAGGCAGAGAGTGTGCAAGGCAGGAAGATCGTGTGATCCAGATGTGGTAGGATGTGGAAGCTGAAATGTGCTCAGGCTTCGCAAGAGACGTAAATACTGAATGAACCAGCTACTGAAGGAATGCCTGAATATTCCATATGCCTTCCACAGCCTCTGCATAAACTGCCTGGGGAAAGGAGCTGGCCCTTGGTGGCCTCCCTCCATGCAGCAGATGGCAGGTTGTGGTTGGAGAGGGGACCCAAGGTGGCAGGGCAGGACAGAGCAGGGGTCTGTCTCCGGATCTGAGAGATCGGGAAACGCAGGGAGACCAGTTGTCCCTCCCTTGGGACACCCAACCATTTCTCCYTCTCTGCTCAGCCAGTTTCAAATGCAAGGTGCTGAGGTGCCCGTCAGAGAAGATGGGGAAACATCCATCCTGCCYGTGGGAGCCCAGGAGTGGCAGCATGGGACACAACAGAGAGATGAAAGCAACAAGTTGTCGTCAAGGTTCCCGATTCTGTGCTGCTCTAAAATACAGCATTTCCAGCCCGGGCACATTCTTTTGGTCCTGGGCTTGTTGGAGTCTGTCAGAAAAATTGTCTCCTTGTCACTCCATGCTTTCCAAGGCCCTACTCTGGCAGAGTTTAGTGACGCCCTTGAAATGCAGGGAACATTTCTGTMCTTAAAGTAAAACACGTGCAAAAGTGTTGTTCCTGATTATGACTTACCTGCACAGTGAGATTGCAGGGTCGAGTGTGATGTTAAACCTCTCCAAAACTAGCTTGCACTTGCCTTATCCTTCCCTGCCAAACTCTTTGCTAACCAGAGGACATTCCTTTGAGCCATACTTAGTCCACATGTGGCTCAGCATTGATGTGCTCTGCAATTGCTGGTAGAGGGGATCACATGGTTGAGTTGATCATTGTGTTGGGATCCCAGAGTGACTGTGACAGCAAAGGTAAGAGCACCTTCGTGTGCAACACGTTGACTTTGCCTCTGGGAATGTGTCCTGAAAACACTTTAAATGACCCATGGGCAAGATTTTTTTAATACCAAAATGGTTTAAGCATTGGTAATACACAGCAAGTCTGTTACACAGGAGTCAAATTTATGAATGCTTAAAAATGAAACATCTGTGAAAAGTGAAGTCAAGAAACCACTTGAGTTCTCTCAATTTTTCATCTGAGGTCAAACAGACAAACAGCTTTTATAATTATGGTCTTCCAGGCTGTTAAGACATTTTTCTCCTGTCTGAAAAGATACAGGAAATCATCATAAACTAACAAAATTTAGATAGTTTCTCTTCCAAAAAAAACAGTTCACCATTAATAAGTTGTTGAATAACAGGCATTTAAAGAAAGACATAACTATGATATTAAATAGATAAATGTAAAATACTCCGTGTGCATTTAAATGTGAAGATCACATTAGGAGTAGAAAATTACAAAAATTTAAATACTGTAGGAGGTTGKTATATAGGTAGTCTATAAAAAACAGGCAATTTGGAATTCCTCTAAAGAACATAAACCCTAGATAGAGCTGCTAGTTCCTTTGATAAAGACAGGTCTCAGGCTGAAGGTTTGATGTTTAAACTCCCAAAAGGTGTCTGAGCTATCTTTTTTAAAAGGATTATATAAGATAAAAGCTTGCACTGTAAGTCCCTATTTTAAGCAAGAGTTGCTAGGAAGTTGTTAATACGAAAGGCTAATTATGCATGCAATAAAAGTATCGTTCCATTCACAAAATAAAGTGTTAATAATTTAATATGGTTTGAAAGTTTTCRGCTCAGGTGCTGCAGCAGGGTGTATGGCACTTGGTGGGTGCCGCCTTGGTCATCCCTGGCTCCCCCTGCTCTGGTTTTGGCATTGGGTGACCCACSGGTATCACCACTTGAAGGGCTATTGCCACTTAACAGCAGTGTTAACAGACTAAGAGGGAGACGTACCTAGTTCTGTATTGCAGAACTCAAAGCAAGAAAACCCACATTTGTTCTGTAGAGGCTTCCCAGATCGTTTGCATCTCCACGATCTGTTTATTTTCCKCAGTTCATGATGTCTTCTTCCTCCTTGCACTTACAGCCACTCCCCAAGAAGTTCCTCCTTGCTGCATCATTTGCAAGGAGCTTCTTCCCCTGGGGGTGTTTTCTCTTTCAGGTGTCATCTCTTAGGTGTCTGAGCACTAACGAAGAGCAGGATGGAAGAAAAGAGGCCAAGTGCTGAGCACCACCAGGACTGTGGTGTTACCAGCTCCAGCACCACTGCAGAGCCTTCTGGAATATGRCAGACCCCCTTTTTTCCACCTCCTTCCTGGACTGTTGGATGTGCCATGGCCTCAAGCACCCAGCAGAAAGAACTTTTGGAGGGGCTTTTCTTACTAGTTGGTGTTTTCCTGATGATGCATTGTTTTCTTCCTGCAAAGGACTTACATCAGAATTAGGAACCAGACCCTGCACTGATGTAAATCAACATTGCCTCATTAACGTGGGCACCCTGGTGGTATCCACGTAGCGAGGTTGATTTACAGCAGCTGGAAATCAGGCCCTAGAGCTTCCTTTTATTAAAACGTTCCTGATCTGTAAAATGAAGTTGCGAATAAGATGATGGTGACAGGAGGGGATAGCTTGCTTTGTAGTACCTTGTTCACTAAYGTTATAAATGATGTGGAAAAGCAGTTGATGTTTTGCCTTTAAAATATTAGTTAAATCATTCTGTCAACACATATTTTTTAATACATATCCTCCCTGTCAGATTTCACACTTAATCTTGGAGTCTGTAGACAGCTCAAGAGCTTCACTTTCAGCAACGGCTCCTGCATCAAGGTCTCCTTTTCTGTTATATTCAGCTTGCATCTGTTTAACCACAAGATACGAGATAAATGATAGTGCCAAGCTTAAACATACATCATCAGGACTCCAACGTGCAACTCTGGCAATGACAGGCCAGATGGTGTAACACAAAACTCAGACATCCCTGTTTGTCATGCGGTGCTCCTGTCCACTGTGCTAAAAAAGGACTTCGCTGTGCGCTGAGCTGATCGTCCCGTGGGTGACCAGAAAGCAGGGATAAAAATAGGAGGCTTCGTGAAGAGAAAGTCGTGCTCCTGCTCGGCAGCTGTGCAGCCCTTTGAAACTGGGCGTTGCATCGGGCAACTGCAAAGATGAATTTAAAGGTGAAAGGAATGTTTGCCAGATGATATTCCCGGCTTTGAAGAATTGCTTTAAGAGTTGATTCAAGAAATCAAGCTTGCTGATTCTTTTCAGGAGAGAGTCAAGAATATAAGGACCCTGCTTAAGAAATGTGATATGAGAAAGTTGTTTTCTTGGAGCTCAATATATAAACTAGTTTCTCGGATATTTTCTGTAGTGGCACTACCTGAATTCCATTCACAGAAAAAAAAAATTGCAATAGAAGAAAAAACTTGCAATAAGAGATGTGGTAGAATTAAAACACACTAATTYGGGTGAAAACTCTGGATTTTAATTTGGAATTAGGATATACAACACAACTGGAATGTGGCCATACGTGGCATTTTTACCTGCTGGCCCTAGGACTATTTTCGGAAACTAGAACAGGAATCAGGATTGTGTGAGAAACTTACTGGAGTAATTTAAGTGTAGATTCCTTAGTAATSAAAATATAAGTATTTGGAACATGATTCATCACTACGTTGGTTCAGTTTCACAGCTGTGTAATTGCAGCGAAACCCGATAGCTCTGGTCCTTTGAAATCATTCGAAAAGAGCCAGCACAGAAGGATCTGTTGCTCCAGTGGTGCAGCAGAACAAATCTTGGAATAATGTGATAGCAAATTGAGCTTTCTAGTGCTAAAGGCAAGCTGGTATCAGTAGATCAAATGCATTGCCGCACCCCTGAATTTGCAACATTGCTCCTCGTTATTGGATGCCTGTTTACTGTATTATGCAGGGCAGCTTTGTTTGAGAAGGCTGTAGACATGAAGTGCATGTGGTGTATGTTTGAGTTAGTGAGGTAGGTTAGTCCTTGAGCTATTGAGTTGTCCCCCAAAAACAAGCAAGTGGATTGGGCTTTGATTCTTTGCTTTAGGAGGAATGGATCATTATTTATTGCCCAAAAAGGGTTTTTTTGAAGTATACATTGACTATCCAGTTAACTTGTTGGCACAACCCAAGAGTTAGAAATTTAGAGTTAGACTGAACTGTATTTATGGGAGGAAAACAGCAAGAGCCCATTGGTACTTTACAGAGCTTTGATTCGATAGGTTATTGATTTTGGCTTTGGGGTATATAGCCCCTGTTCAGAAAGTATCAAACTCACACTGAATAAAATAGTCAAAAGCTTTAAAAACAGTAGTAAAGCACTGGCTAAATCTAACTGCAGCAATTCAAATGGAGTGGGGAGAGATGCCTTATTGCCTTAAGACCTCTGGAAGCAGTTATGTGTATTAAATACTGGAATAACTTGATATTTTAAAAGCTTATACACTCATCCAAGTAAAATGGGTTTAGAAGACTGCTGGGAGTTTCATTATTTTATGACTAAATCGATACCCAGATTTATGCCTTTTGGACATAGAAACTTGAATTTAATTGAGAAAATGGATCTAATGAGGATAGACATTTTTTATACAGGTGCCCTTGTTTAAAAACATGCACATAGACACACAGAGCTCCTCACTATTTGAAAAAGAAATGGACAGCTTAATTTTGAGAGTCAAATTCACCCATCCAAGAGATAATGCAGCCAAAATGCAGGAGGATGGGCAAAGAAGAACACCCCTGAGAACCTGAGAAACCAAGGGATTTTTCTTGTCCTTGGATACAGAATTCATTAGTTAATGTGGAAAAGCACATTATATTTCAGGCTATCAGCAAAATTAATGGCCATATGGCAATAAACTGGCCATTGAGATCAGCATCACTAGCTATATATGCTGATTCAAACATAGCATCAGTAATTCCTGCTTGCTTGAACCCAGGCAAATCTGTGGTATTAAGGCACACTTCTCCCACTATAAGCTATTATCTGTAGTGATGAAAATCAGAAGGAAATGGTATTAAATGTATTTAGTTAAATTCTACTCCCTGTATGGAACCAATTAAAAAAAAAGAAAGCCCTAGACAAGCACGTAGGCATGTACTTAATTTTATTCCTGTCTCCAAGACCAACTTTAGACCACATGCTTTGCCAAATCAGACTCAAAATGCAGAGCAACCCCGTTGACTTCAGAGAAATAACTTCAAATTCAGTCCCGTATATTTGTCTCAATATGGGTTTCATTGGCTATAATAGGCAGAAACTATTTATGACACAAATTTCCTGGACTTTTACAGGCACAATTAGCACTCTGAAGGGCAAAAGAAAACTAGTAAGGCAAGCTAACAAGTACAGAAACATAGATGGAGAAGTTGTTAACATTTCATTTCTTCCACACACAGACACAAACCGGCACAAATCCTTCTCCGCTGGGAATGTACACATCTTGCAAATTCAAATTACTCACCGAGAATAAGTTTGTGTTGCAATGTACAGCAAGAAATTTTCAAGTTTATAGTTGGCACGAAATTAGCATTTACTATATAGAGAGACAACATGATGGAGTATATTTTGCTCTTTATGCTAAACTTCCATTGATTGCCATGGGAATATTCTTTGTGTGGAAAGGCGGCAGGAGCTGTGCTTTCAACAGTAAACAACAGTGATAGTCAGTGATGTTTCTGTCTGCAATGAAATAAAAAGATAATAAAAAAAATCTGCGTTCTTATTGTTTAAAAGCCACAGTCGATAGATTTTTATTTTCCCTACTGACTTGAACAGTAAACTTCTGTAAACAAAATCTGACATGCCTATCTTATTAAATGTAATTTAAATGAACACTCTGGAAAGGARAAAAAAGAAAAGAAAAGGAAAAAAGACACCTTCGGCTGAAAGATGCAAGGGATGGGACTTGGGAAGTCTCAGGTGATACTGATACTGCTGTGCATGGAGAGCTCCAAGGAATTTTATAGGGAAGCGAAAGTTGCGACCGGCCCTGCTGATGTCCTGTGTATCACAGGCCATGCAGCTAATTTTGCTAAAGCAGCAGAGTGCACGAGGAATTAGCTGCTTTTTAAATATAGATTACTTCTTGCCACATTAGTGGTATTTTTACCAAGTGGTTTTCACACTAATATGCTGTGTCTCATTGATACTAGCATTTCTTACATTTTTTTTTTCTTTAAGCAACACACGATTTAAAAAAAAAAAGCGATCTGGAAGTCTGGGAGATGATCTGTAAGCGCAGTGCCAAGGAAACGTGGGGCGCTGGGAAGGCGAGCATTTTTCCATATCGATGCGAGTTCAAAATGGATCACATTTTCCCAAAATGTTTGCAGGAAAACAGGAGCGTAGGGGAACAAACGTGCTGCAAGTGCTGCTAAAGCCCTAGAGCCAGTTGTGCCGGYACGATGCGCCCAAGGACCAGCTCAGCACCGCTGCACAGGGATCATGCTGGGGCTACATCAGTYCCTCGCTTTGGGATCAGTCCCTCGCTTTGGGTTCTGATCAGCCCAGGAAAGGGCTGATCCTCTCCTCAGCTTCCAGCTTCATGATAAAATCTATCTAAACCATTTAAAAAAATAGAGTCTGTACTTTCAAGCTAGAGCAATTCACATTATGTTTCTGCCAAGGGATTTTTTTTTTTTTCCGGGCGTGTTTTTTTGCTTTATCCTGCACATGAAGAGAGTCCAGGTAAAATATTTTTAATTCATTTCAGACTGGATTAGTTATTGGAAAAAAAGAGATTTTTTTTTTCCTTGTTGTTACTTGATTTAATTAGTGCTCTGTTTTTAAAGTGGCAAGAGCRGCTTTGCCAAGTCTGGTTCTCTGACTCATTCTAGCAGGGTTTTATAGCCCCACCTGCATCTAAGAGAAGGAGAAAAAAGAAAAAAAAAGCCCCAGAGCTTTATTTTTAACTCCATGAACATACCTAGCCTGTTCCATTAAAACACATGCAAGTGCCAGCTCCTGCTGTTTGCACAGTGCAGGTCTATGAGGGGCTGATCCAGAGCCCACCRAAATCTGTGGACCTGGATGGGAAAGCTGGGAGGAGGAAAACAAGAAAGTTCACTGAAGGACTTGGCACGCTTGCTGAAAGCGAGAGCCTGCGAGAGTGCTCTTCGCTCTGTATTATTAATATTMTTCTTCTCTTACAGGAATGTGTCCCTACACATCCCTCAGCACCGTGTGGATGGATGATGGTTCAGAGAGCTCCTGGCAGTGAGTGACCCCAAACATCTCTTCTGACTTGCAAGACCTTCCCTACTCCATGTGAAGGGTCAGCACTGGGTTGGAGAGAAGTTGCATGTGCACTTTTGTATTTTTCCTTCTTTTTCCCTCCATTCCTGTTGGGAAAGGACCTCTTTTTTCCCCAGTTACCTCTTGGGAGGCTTTTTGCAGGACAGGGCTTTGCCTTGAAGCCGCTCTCCAGCACTGAAAGATTCTGGGTAGAACATTTTCAGAGTTCTGAGAATTATCCAGGTTTTGATACGAAAAAAAATCCTGATACATTTTGAAGTTTATATGACTTTATTTTTCARGCTAAAACCAACAAGAATAACACATGGCAAGAAAGAAGGAAAAGGTTTTATAATGATGAAAACAATAATTTGCTTTTATTGTTTGTTTTTTTTTTCTTCCCTGCCAAAGATTAGCTCAAAAATTACTATTTTTCTCAATCCCTTCTTTTCAATCCCTCCTTTTTTATCCTGATCAAGGACAGAAAATAAAACCCTGAGTGAGAAGTGAGACCCTCTTGTGAGAGGCAGAACAGCCAGGTGGCCGTGCTGCACCCCGATATCCTTCCCACAGGGCATCCCCTTCCTCCCTCCATCCCACTCCTCATTCCCAATCCTGACTGCCAGGGATGGCAAGGAAATGGCAGCTCAGAGCAGACTTGTCTGTTCTCTCCTGCCATGGCTCTCACCAGGACCCCGATCTTCCTCCTCCTCTTTCTCCGCCTCCTCCTCCTCGTGCCGCTGGCAAACTCCCCGCTGGCTTTGGCAGGAGCTGGGCCTTTCGCGGTTGGGTTTTTTTTTTTTTTCCCTTTCCTTTTCCCCCCCTGTCAATCAGTTCCTTTGACATCTAAATGTCAAATGACACCACATGGCATTTCTGCTCGCGCTTTAATTGCGAGCGCAAAAGGGTGGGTGCAAGCCGCGCGAAGGCTTTCGAGAGAATGTATCATTAGCAAATTCAATTAGCTGGCGCTCCTGCTTCCTGGCATCGAGGGCTCCGAAGGCGATGCCAAGGCGGCTGCTGCACTTCAGAGGGGGCCACGGAGGAGCGGGAGCTCTCRGAGGCAGCCTGGCTTCCTGGCTCACCTTTTCCTTCTTCCCTTTGGGAGAGCTGCTGCTCCGCGAGGCTCCGGGATGAGGGGGTTGCACCACAAGGCGCTCCCTCTGAGCAAGCAATAAAATGGAGGTCTCTTCTGCTTCCAGGAATTAGCTTCCCGCACTGGCAAATCAGCATCTCTTAAATTGTAACATCATTCCTGGAAATAGTGCTACATGACATGCCCTCTCTGCCTGTCTCCGTGTGAATGGGAATACAGCAAAGCTCGTGTTTTCCATTGTTGAAATCCTAGCATAAATCTTTCGCTAATGCACGGCTGTCTTTTATTATAACCGTCACTTGCAGCATAGAAAAGTACGTCAAATCTCTCCTTGTTGGTACAGTCAGTTGTTGGCATCGCCCTGACATGTTGTTTCTTCCCTCAAAATGGCTTTGTAAAGGGACTAAAATGAGTTGCTGAGCCTCTGGCAGCACCTTCGCGTGTTTTGACAAATCCGAGACTTCAATGTTGTACGTAAGGAGGTTCAAAACAGTGGGGAAACAGAGGCCTATTGATAGGTTTTGACAAAAGTCAGCCCCATGTCAAGATGCGCCGATCCCAGATCGTGCACCAGGGCGCTCTCCACGATGCCGTCTGTGCTATAGGGCTGTAATCCCGCAGCAGGGACCCCAGTCCAGCTCAGGGCTCATGGAGGGAAAGGGGAAGAGCTGGGACGTTCTGATGAGATGATGCTCCCAAACCACGCAACATCCCCCCAAGCAAGCACAGGGGACCAAGTCCTCACCTGGCACCCATCAGCCATCCCCATGCCCATCRGCTTGCAGGAACTGGGGACGAGGCACAGCTGTGCCCAGGTCAGAGTAAGCTGTCTCCTGCAGAGSATGGGCTTAGGCTGATCTGCAAGTTGGGGAGATGGTTGTTGTTTTGCTTCTGCTTGTGCCCTTGGAGAGAGCCTCAGTRCACGCTGAGGCATGAAGGTACCTTGTTATTTTGTGTTTCTCCTTCTGAGCTGGATATYTACATGGTGTCTTATGATGAGCTAACAGCTTGAGAGACTTGAGACTTGAAGCTGGTTAAATGCATGATTATACAGAGTAATGACAAAAGCCCACTGCAGTAAGGGATTAATTACTAGGCTGCCTGAACCCCAGAGGATCCTGTATCCCTTTGTCTCTCCCTTTCTCATGGCTTTTCTTTTGTTGATGTTGTCTTCCTATGTCATGAGCGCCTCCCAAAAAGTTAGTATCTACTTGCATGTCTGTGTGACTCCTCCTGGCTTTTGGRTGCTCTCTTGGTGCTCTCTTGGAGCCCTTGGCTTGGATGCTGCCCTTTCTCTGCTGCTTAAAACCATTTTTTAGAGAAGTGAAGGGAATGATCTAGCCAGATGTTCCCTCGTCTTGTGCTCTCTCATCTCCTCTTTGAGAAGGGGAGAAAAACAGGACAGTGCTTCCATGCCTGTGTCCTGTTGCAATGTGTTCCAGCACCCTGGACCAGGACAGATGCTTCTGCAGAAACTACAGTTTTGTGTCAGGTCCAGGGAGGAATTTCTCTCAAATCCATGGAGAACAGCAGTGTCTTACCCCTGCAGAACTCCCCACCACCTTCAAAGTAAGGAAAGTTAATATCCCYGTGTTTTCTTGTTTTTCTCCTTTTGTTGCATCCTGAAAACCTTATAATTCAGAAGTGCTTGTCCTATGGGGCCCTGAAGGAGCCGTGCAAGGTGATACAGAGATTTTTTTTCTTTTTTTCTTTTTTTTTTTTCTGCTTGGGGAAGCTGAGGCAGGACTAGTGTATGCAGCACCAGAGATGCAAACGGATTCTGTTACAGAAGTGAAATTAAATTGTGTTTCACATGAAAGTTTGCTCTCCAAGAGCATCAGGAGCCTAATCTCTGTGCAAACATATCAAGCGACCAGAGCTCCCCTGGACCTGGAGAGAYCTGTTCCAGGTCTCTCTCTGAGGATGCAGACAAGGGGGACGACCCCACTGTAATATATTCCTGCTTCTAGTGGCTGGTGCTGAGTAACTTTCTGATGCCCCCTGCAAGAGATAGTAAGAGACTTGGCACGGGTGCAAATAAGCACAAAATGTTTGGCAAAGTTCCCTGGCATTTTTTTTTTTTTTTTCCCATTCTGCACAAGATGTTTTACAGTCTTTGTGAGCCTGAATAGATCCTGGTTTCTGGCATGTGGTTTGCTGGAGACTGCAGGGCTGTTGTTGAAGCCTCAGGAGTGCAGCTGGCCTCTAAACTCTGCCTTACAGGAAGGAAATACTTGGGTCCTGCTAGAGGCAACTACATACAGTTTTGTGTACTTAAGTTASAGTAGGTTTAGTTCAGTTGAAGGGGAGGATTTCCAAGGAAACAGCAGGTTCTTCGCAGTGTCCCAAAGTAAAGTCCAAAAATCTTTAGTCCAATGGTTTTGCTTTCCCARGTTATTTTTATGAGGAGGCCCTAAAATATGAGTGACTAGTAATCTGGTTCAGGCTGAAAAATAAAATTAATACTGCTATGAAAAAGACTGRAGTCCTGAGAAAGGCAAGTGCCTTATTTTATTTTATTTTATATTTTTTTTTAACTGTAGTACGACCTTTTCTTACTCTTGGGCTTCCCTCCCTCCCTCYCTCTCYCTCYCTCTCTCTCTCTCTTTTTATTTATTTTTTTTTCTCCCAAAATGTGCCAATTTCCTCTCTCTGGGTAGGTAACTCCATTGGTATTTCAACCTATCTCTTGTTTTCTTTCAGCTTAAGTGCTCTGCATCATTACTGTTCTCAGTCAAATTTCATCTAAAATTTCATCTATTCAAATTTCATCTATTGTCCTACAAGCCAGGAATGGGCCTGATGAAGATGAGCCTTGATAAAGGAGACTTTACATATTTCTATTTATTACCAGAAACTTTGGGATTCATCCYGAGCCTCTGCCCTCTTCTTTCACACGTTGCTGCCCCCAATGCACCCCAGTGGAGTTGCTTTCCTAGATGTGTCCATTTAGAGTACAGTCCTCCCTGTAAGTTCACTGTTTCTGCAATAAAATAGACTTCAGCTACTTTCATTGCTATATATAAAGTTTTCCTCAACCCCCTTTCAAAGTAAGTCCTGTCTCTTCCATAGGAAGCATCTGCTTCCTGTTGCCAAATTCTTCTACGTTCTTGTCCCTTTAGTTGTGTTTTCTCTGATTCTTTTAAAAAATGTGCGTTTTGGCTGCGCGGTCATGCCAAGGAGTGTGAGAGTTTGCACATTTCGAGCATGGATTGGCCCGTCTCGAATTGGTGCATCCAGAGAACCTGTCACAAGCTCCTTGAATCACTTCTGCCTTCTGTTGTGCTGGCACAGAGCTGACGGGCGCTCATTTTGCATGTCTCAGCTCTGTGCTTGGCTGGTGAGGATATTTGCAAGGCTGGATATTTCTAGTTCTACTCCACAGAAGCCTTAAATGGAGTATTTGCTGCGCCCTGCCTTACAAAAAGGAGCCTAGTAATAAAACTTTGAAGGCTCCTGTTCAAAACCCTTATGTCAGACCTGCCTGGGTGGTGGTATGTCTGTCTCTCTCTTTGCCGAAGGAGTTGCTGAATTATTTGGCTGCCACCATGCTTCCTTAATTCCTCAGCAGCTCTTAGCTCTGCTTTACCAATAGATTTCATACGGTTTACTAATACCATTTCCACTTATTCCATTAAAGTCTGCTCTTTCTGAGCAGATTGAAGGATTTGGAAGTGGTTAGTGATGTGGTTTTGATTACTTTTGCTTCCTGCAGGCTTGCCCTGATTCAGTGTCCTATACTTTGAGCAGAAATGTAGATGTGATCCAAAACATCTCATCAGTCAAGAGGCACCTACAGAGAGGAAACCATTTCCTGAGAGCCAACGCTTTGGAGCATTAATAGATGTCGTTCTGCTCCAGCCCTCAGGACTTTCCATCAGGTCGTGGAGATGGGAGCTGTGTTCACTGATCAACAGCCACTGGCAGCTGTAGAGGACTATCCTGGGGAATGAGCCACATCSCTTCAGGTTACTGGATGTGAAGCAAACTAAAAGTGGTAGCATATGGATGCAGGTCTATCACCTGTCTCATCTATCAGTGGTGACTTATGTATCTGGCACCTGGACTTGTATTATTGCCTAAACGGAATTAGGAGGAAGGAATGACTGACTTAAAACCTCCTTTCTACAAGCGGATGTTGATCTTGTGTTGCCAGATAATTTTAATGGTGCCTTTTAGCCTTAAGAAGGATGAATCTAAGTTATATATCAGGCATTTGGATCTGAGCAAAGTTCARACTTTCAAAATGGAGAAATACAAGTAGTTAGAAAGGAGAAGCTGTGCCTTCTCTGGATTGCTGAACAAGTGCCATTAGCACTTGAGTGTATTCCCAACTAGATATAAAAGGAATCTGTTACGGGAAAAACACAGTAAAGTGAATGCCTATTACAGCTGTCGCAACAGGAAAGTTGCAACGCTTACTTGTAGGAAAAGATGCAGAAGCACACAGAGTACCTGTTAGTGCGAGCGAAGCCAGACTTGGGCAGGATTTCAAGTGTTACAGACACAATCCTGAAGGCTATATACAGAGCAGCGTGACTTTTCCATGATGCTGGTTGAGAAGACGTGCCATTGCAAATCCTTTTTTAGGCTGCTTAAGTTTTCTTGGGTTGTTTCAGAGTAGACACTTCCCTCCGAAATGATTTTGGACTCTTGAGTGCACTGGGGGACTGAGCTGAGGGAAGCGTGTCTCTGGCTGCTTTATAAACATGACTTCTCCCTAGGGCTCCTATATTTGCAGATCAAATTCCTAAGCTAAGAAATAAAGTTCTTGGAGGAAGAAATGCACCCTTGGTCCCTTTGTCTGAGTTTCCTGTTTGCAGACCGCACAATCATATACTTTTGTCTTTAAAACGATCATCACTCTGGGCCAGATGCAGTCTTCTCTCAAGACTATAAAACATGGATCATGATGGAGCCATTGCAGACAGTCAAAATAGGAAAAKTTTGGGGGAACTCCAGAGTTGCTGATTCAGATGGATATTAGAAAATGAAGGAATTCATATAGAAAGATAATCAAAGAAAATTCACTCTGGAAAAACAGGAAGGTTTCTGTTCTAGTCCTTATTGTCTTAATGAAATGGAACAGATGGTTGATCTGAATTTCAAGGATTTCCCAGGCTCCCAGACAAATCTCTGGGCTGCCAAATCYCCATGAAGCCCTCTGGGAAACTTGTAGTTCCCAACATTACCCTAGTTGTGATTCTGCAAGGTTGATTTTAGCAAATCATTGTTCTGACACGAACAACCAGTTTGCAGGAAAAATTCTGCTCGACTTTAGCTTTAATAATTAGACAGTTTTGAAAGGGWTTAATAATACTAATCTCTTTTTGTCTTATTCATAATACACACACTCTTTGTCTGTTCTTTGCTGTCCACCAGTGCTTCCTACTTGTCCKTGAGAACAGATTTTATATATAAACATCTTTGGAGCATGGAGGCATTGCTATAAATATCCATGAATATAAATATGGGTATTTATATACATATATACTCAAGTGTACAAATACATATTTKGTCAAACCATACCAAAGAATATAATATGATGTTATAAGAGACAATTCTTCTGTAATGGGAAGACACTTTTTTCCTGGCCTGGCTAATCAATCCAGGTGAAGCATCAAAGGTTAACTTTTTTATATCTGAAATATGCAAGAGGTTAGTTAGATTTGACTTTACTGTGCCGTGATAAACTTTGTGCAGTATATCTTGTATAAGAGTAAAATACATTTTCCATGACTTAAACCTTTGTGGATCGSTGCTGTGCTAAGGGCAATTAGATTTAACATCTCTGGAAGCTCCAAAGGTGTTTTAAAGGACTTGCTCTTTTGTTCCAGCTCAGTCTCTCAGAGACTGAGACACTTCTGGAATGGGTTTTGATGGACTTATATGAAAATTTATATGACTAAGAATTGATTATTTTCCCCTGGAATATTATGGACTGTTTTTATGTTGGAATTATATAAATGTGCAGAGCTGCATGCAGCTGGCTTAATGCAGCTAAAAATATATCTTCTGATTTCCATTTGGGAAGGTAGTAGGATTTTTTTCCAGCTTCCTCTCTGTGATGACTTTATGGCGTGTATGGGTTATAGATTATAGGAAACTCTGAAATGCATAGTAAAGGATTTGAAGATGGATTAATATTTGATTATGTCTTTGAGAAGATGAATGTTGATGCATGTCTTCTCTGCTCCTGATCTTGAACTGTACTGAAGTTACTTACAGATGAAACTTCTTTCAGAGAAAGCATCTAGACGTAAATGAGGAAGTGATGGGGCAGGGCGTGTGGAAGCAGTGGGAAGAGGCCTGCCCTTGCTTGCACACCTCTTGTAGCACAGCACGCTCGCTTCTGATGCAGTGGAAAGAACAAAAATTACTTCAAAAAGCAAAATTTGTTCTGGGGAGCAACTGGAGTTTGTATGCTGCTAACAACTTCTGTCAGTTACACTACCCAAAGCAAACCTATTTCTCTCTTTCTTAATTCTTTACCTGTCTGCCTACATATCTGTATATACAGTAGACTTGGTTAACACTGTATTAGTCAAAAACACCTTTTRGAGAGAGATCTTTTCCTGAATACACCTTGGAAAAGGCTCATAAAAAGCCGGGTGTGCTCTCTTATCTCAAAGTGAACAGATTAGAAGATGTGATCTTTTTAAGCAATTGACTATCCCATTGAGAAAGTAATTGTTAGTGCGTATTATTTTCCCTCCAACGTGGAGAAAAAAAATGCGATACAAACTTCTAAAAGTTGTTAGGAGCTGAAGATGTGATTGAAATTATGGGCAGCCTTGCTGTTTCCCAAGGAAGAGTTTGAGTGTACACCTTTATTAAATGATAAGGCACATAAACACTTTGAGGTGATGACTGATGTACATATACTGAACTGAAGCACGATCCTGTATGCTTAATAATTAGCACAGTACAACATGGAGGTAGAAAGAGATGCTTTAATCAGGTCTTTAAATACTCTCTATGATCAAATGGAGTTTGCAGCATAAAACTWAACTGGTGGTTTTGCTCTGCTCCTTTCTCCTTGCTCTGTGTCTTTTTTAAAGTGGACATGTCACTTTCAGTRTATAATCTTATCATATTTAGATTTGACTTAAATCCAGTCCTTCCTCAGCTGTGTCTGCTAATGGAATCACTCATGCTTTACARTTGATCTAATATTATTTTCTTCGCTGCTCTCTGGCATTATTTTTACTTTGTAGAAATCATAGAAGAACTGGCAATATAAGTCAAATCTGCATTTTAATGATATTGGTGGTGACTTTCTTCTGTGCTTGTGTAAGTGGTGATTATTTGTTTTGTTTTCCTCCACCTTTCCTTTGTACCATGGTCACTTTATTATACTGTGGCATGAGGAGGTGACTCTTTCAGTTACAATGTTCTCTAAAAGGAAAGCAGAATTTTCCAATACTGTATTTATAAGCAGAATACTCTTGTGATTTGTGACCTGGTCTCTTTCAGCTTCAGGGYAATGGTGGCTCACCACTGGAAAGCCCAATGAAATTGTGCCACTGCTGGCTGCATCCTAAGCGAGTGACTCTTGGCATTTTCTGATTTATGGATGTCCACAATGTCTGGATATTCATGAATAGATAGTTTGACAACAAGTTAACCATGAGGCAGCAATGTGCCCTCAYGGCCAATGGGATCCTGGAGGATCAGGAGGAYCTTTGCCAGCAGGTCAASGGAGGGGATCCTGCCCCTCTCCTCAGCTCTGGTGAGGCTGCACCTGGAGTACTGGGTCGAGTTCTGGGCTCCTCAGGACAAGAGGGATGTGGAACKTCTAGAGAAGGTCCAGCATAGAGCGACAAAGATGATTACGGGACTGGAACATCTATCATATGAGGAAAGACTAAACGAGCGGGGTCTGTTAAGTCTAGAGAAGAGATGACTGAGGAGATCTGATCAATACGTATAAGTACCAGAGAGGATAATGTAGGGAGGAGAGGGCCAAATTCTTCTTGGTGGTGGCCAGTGACAGGACAAGGGATAATGGGTACAAGCTGAAATGGATGGAACTTCTTTCCTGTGAGGGTGACAGAGCCCTGGAWCAGGCTGCCCAGAGAAGTTGTGGGCAAGCCTGCCTGGATGCCACCCTGTGCCATGTGCTCCAGGTGTCCCTGTGTGTGCAGGGGGTTTSGATTAGACTATCTCTAGAGGCCCCTTCCAACCTTAGCCATTCTGTGATTCTGTGATATTTAGTGGCAACAGGTTTGTTTTTCTTAGCTCCCTTCTGGAGACACCTAGAAGGAATGCAGATTACATATCGACAACAACTGTTTCTGTTTTTTTTGTATTTGTGCAACCTCCATGATGACTTTAAACGGAAAAAATAAAATAACTAAAGAGGCATGCTGAGTGCCACTGAGAGTGATTCTTTTAGATCTGCTATCCGAAATACCAACTGATACCTCAGGAGAGCGAAGCCCATTACAGAGGAAGCAGATGCAATTCGGCATTGCTCTTTCTTTGTGCCTCAATTCTGACCATGGAAAAAGCTAACTCTTGGGATAAAAAGTGCTCTGTTTACACTCAGACCTTGGCATTCTTCCTAAGGGTACCAATTATAACGGTGTTTTTTTGTGATATGGGCACACATCCATTATAAGTTGGCTTGCACCCACCAACTCATTTTGCGCAGGCCAGGGAACACGCATCAGATGGCAACCATTCTTGCTCATGTGCAATGTTAAGAAAATCTAGGTCATTATATGGAATTCATTATTCTAGTGGTAATTGTTATGTTGTGCAATTATATGAAGTATGCTAAGAGAAAGTGCAGTTTCTCAATACTTCACTCCCCCCTCCTTTTAAACCACAATAATGATAGATTATTAATCATGATTAATACTCATTTACTATGATTTATAGTACAGTGGTGCCTGGAGATCCCAGTCTGTATGGTAACCCTATTTACTCATATAATAGGAAACTTACCTTGCATTTAAGAAGATTCTTAAAATACGTTTTGACATAAATTAAAAACAAAGTAATGTAGAAAACAGAATTGAATTAGCCATTTCATGTAATTTAAAAAATTTAATAGATACATTTTTAGACCAACACTATTGAAAGTTTATGGTAAGTATATGTGCATAACAATAGAAGAATTTGATTGCAAACATYTTAATTGCTCCCATATTTTGCTTTCTTCCTGAGAAACAATGTCTTCAGCTTTACTGTAGCATTCAGSCAGAATCCCTAGAGTTAAGGCAGAGTAATGCTTAGTATTGAAATCTGGGAGATGTTGGTCATTCTGATTGTGATCGTTTCATACCGTCTGAACCATAAAAAATGCTCTAGGAAGCAGAGGAATGTCCAAGGAGATGATATAATACTCCACCTCTGTGTTCATAGAACTGTGTGGACTAATTTAGGGAACTTTGTTAATCCCCTATCCAAAGGGACTCGCAATATGCATGGAGAGTAAGGCAACAGAACGACTCATTGGAGCGGGTCATTGTCAGATGGAGAACTYGATTTCCTTGAAGATTATTGTTCTTTAACATATAACTGTCACCTGCACCTTGAGGCATTTCATGTCAGGTGCTGGGTGCTGTACAATATTGTGTAAATGACAATTCTTATTCCAAAGAGTTTACATCCTAACCTCCGCTATGACMAGTGAGCATCCTGGAAGGAGATGGAAAGACATTTATTTCCTAAGCATGAGCTTCCTGAATCATTCTGCAGTGGAGATCCTTAGAGTATCCCATAGTCCCTTTTGGAGAAGGGGGCGATATGGCTCTTCATTATTATTTCCATCTTTTTCTTCCCCCAGCCAATCTGTCCGTGCATTTATGGTGCTGAGGAGAGGCGGCGTGAYGGAACGATGTTCCAGTTTGCAAAATGGTAACGTCTATTTGTTGTTCTGGGGAGCTGGTTTTGCACGTTGCAGAGCTGACATCTCTGGGAGCACAGCTGAGTCCAACATGTTCAGAACAGCAATCCACCCAAACACCTCCTACTCGCACACTTGGGCCTTTCTATCTAGCAAATAAAAAAAATGGTGAGAGAGAGAGAGAGCGCCTTGAGTTATTCCTAATAACTCTCTTTAAMTGGAATGTCTACTCAAGTATCATATCTGATATTCTGCTAATTCTCTGGCCTATGAAGTCAATTTACTGTGGCAATAGGGTAGATGTTTTGTGTGCTTAAGGAAGAACGAAAACAACAACAAAAATGACTATCTTTCTCCAGTGTGTGGTGTTAATGTCTTAAATGGTTCCTATGTCATGAAAATGTTACACACTTGCAAGGTTTCATTGCTTGGTCGGAAGCCTTCCAAAAATCTGCTTCCTAAAAAGAGGAGGTTGAGCTATGTGTCCCTGTGCATATTAGGCAAAGAGACTTTGAGCTGTTATTTAACACATCATTCACTACCACAGCAGCTGTTTTTCCATCATGTGATTGAATCATTGGGACATCCCGTCTTGCCACWGTTCAGCTATGATGATGGCCAGGTCAGAGGTGTAACAAGATATGACCTGGCTTGCAAAGCAAAATCCCCCTTTTGGAAACCTCATTGGCAGCCTTGTGTGATTCTCTATCCGCTAGATAGAGTCTTTCTCGGGTTTCTTCCAGCCTTTGCATTCATGAAATCTTTCCTTTAGGATGACAGCGTCAGGAGTGAGGATGGGCAAGGTGCATCTCTGTAATTCTCAAAAATGCTCTGGAGAATGTTCCTTCCCCTTCTTAAACGATTTTGGTGGCTATCCATGTTGATATGCGCTTGCTTGTCACTTTGCATGGACGACCTGTGATGGAAAGTGGAATGATCCAGGCTCCACGGCCAACTTTTAACATGCAGACTCAGGCTCAGGTTTGTCCATACCCTAGGACCAAATTTAAGGCTGGCTGTTTGCAGGAGCGTGAAAATCTGAGCATTGAAATTCAGTGTCGCCCAGTCCAGAGTGCACAAAACYCATGCCTTCCAGATGACCGCATGGACTGTGGTTAGTGCCTCTGCATTTGGGTCCAGCCATGTCCAGCAAGTTGACACAGGCTGGAGAGCGGAGGCCTAATGACTAAAAAGCAATCAATACAGTGAAACAAACCTAATCCACGCTGATGCCCTGGGAGGAGAGTGGAAAGCAGGTACTGCTGAGCTGCTCTCTCCATTCCTAACTTCTCCTTTTTCCTCAAGGACTTCTTTTTTTTTTTATTTATTAGAGTAAAAATGTTTCATTTGCTAAGATGTCACTGAGCTTGTAAGTTGTCTGCACAAAGACTGTTAGCATTTCTGTTTACTTTTYACTTTCTGTTTTTTAAAAACATGAATTTCCAAAGCAAGAGGTGAAGGGAAATTCATATGACTCTTTATTTCCACTCATTAAATATTTGTCAGGACTACAGGCTTGAAATTCTGATTATTAAACAGGTGGCTTCAATGATTTCCGCAAAGCTGAGTATCCTGGCACCTTGTCCGGGCTTCTTGCCTGGGATTTCCCCAGACACTTCTGCACTGAGAACAGTGGGTGGAAAAGCTTAGTGCCTATGCAAAGCCAATACTGACTTTGGGATTAGTCTATACATTTCTAACACAAGCAAACAACTCTGTATTTTCCTCTGTGCTTAATAGGTGCATTCTTCACCTTGAGGCAGCTCAATTTACATGCTTTTGTTGTCACGAGTAATGTGCAATACATATTTCCTTTTTATTAATCAGACTTGCCATCATAAAAGAGATAGAGGCTGTTTGAAAGCACAACCAGGATAGATACTGTCATTTTGTAGTCTTTTGTGCACAGGTGGAGACGCCTGTTTCCACCAGAACACAAGGCAATATTCTGCTGCTTGCAGAAGTCTTTCAAGTGAAAATCGGGCGAAGGAGCTGCTGGCTATCCATGGGGTAATTCTCCTCTGGAAGTGTGCAGTCAATTTCCATTTAGGCTAATTACACTTAAGGAGCCCTTTCCTATAACTAATGAACAATAGGCATAACCTGTTATTACATAACCATAGGCACACACATTAATACACTGTTGAATTGTACTACCCTGTTAAAAGGCTTCCTCTACAAAACTCACTGGAGATTTTTTTAGAGACATTTGCTGTAATTACAACTAGCATGGTTTCTAATTCATTTAATTTTCTTTTCTACCTAAACTGAGTATATAAGTGTGTTTTAAGAGATTGAATAAATAAATTTTTAATTATAAAATGATGTTATATCATACATTATTAATAATAACCAACAATGTGTAATACATGTTTATGTATGAATCCATTAGGAAGATGAACTAATATATATCAGTCCTAAAACAAGGTCCTAATTTATCCTGTGTTCATGAATGGGGAAATCCATGTTTAAAGCAATTAGGGGTTTATAAAAGCATCAGGTTGACAGCGGGTAAAGCATTGAGCACACTTGGTAGTTAGGAATTCTGTCATTGTCTATGGCAGAAGAGGAGATCCTTGTTTGGTTTTTTATTGGTTCCAGTAATTTGTGAAATTTCACAATTGGAATGATAGAGACTCCAAGGCAGGAACAGCATGATGAAGATAGTCCTGATTGGTAAACATGATATGGTTTTTATCTTAAAAAAAAAAAAATTCTCTTTTGTACCATCCCAGCTTCCATTCAGGCAGTTTTGGGGAATTCTGTCAATTATTTTCGATTAGCGATAGCAGATTTCGGAAATCTCCAAGGCAAGTTCCAGGCACTCACTAGTCTCATGACAGGACTCAAAAAGGCTGCAGTCAATGTCACAGTCACAGTTGCAGTCATTGTTGGTTTTGTCCTCATCGGAGGTCTGGTAGTATCTATTGGATGGACAACAGGTATCTATCAGCCAATGTTCACAGGTATCAGGCAGCATTATAAGAAAGTCCCAAAATTGGCAGAACAAGCAGGCCAGGATAAGTGTTGCACATTCATCTAAGAGAAAGGAAAAGCAGGAAGATGTAAGAAAAGGGGTATGCTTGTCTATCCAGGTTTAGGTTAGTATGAGCACATGCGAATGAGATACAAAAGGCAAAGATCCCTGCAGTGCACAACAGAAGCTAGAAATAGTGCTGAGAACTAGTATCATAAAAAACCTGAATGGAAAGATTTCCTATGTTTTTCCTAGAAAAACAGCTATCAAGAAAATAGTTTGAATAAAGTACTCTGAAAGTGAAGATTAGAGGAACAATTGCACTTAAACTGCTTGGGCTGCAAGCTTCTGTGCAGGAGGGAATTTCACTCAGCACACATATTCCAGTGGAGGTTTTGTGGTCTTGAATTACATGATGCCACATGTTCTACCTGACCCACAGACATTACATGGGAATTGATTATCATTAAGCTCAAGTTTCAATAATTTTTATTTGAACAATTCTTCTCTGCCAGTCTTCTATAATTTGATTCAATCCTTGCAGGAAGTTTATGTGCAAAGGCTCAATAATATTGTGGAGAGTGGATCAGACCACGTGCCAAATCAGATTCTTGGCTTTACACCTGGTCATTCTGGATGCGCAGAATCTTGTACAACTCATTCATAAATTAGATATGGCATCTGGATAAAGACTAAGATGACTTTACGAGCAAGACTAGATTCACACATATGGGGCAAGAGAAAAAGAGCATAGATTCATCATCTGCATATGGTTTGATTTTTATAAGTTGTCTCACAGTAAAAATGTTTAATGACTGCTCGATTGCTTAACTAAGGAGAGGAAATAAAAGCAGTGGTGAACAGCATTTACATAGGGCAGTACAGTGAACGATACTTCATCCAGGGTCTTTCTACTTCCTCATTGAAATGGGTTTCTCAGTTTTCTTAGATTTGTCAACTTGTAAAAGGGAAAAATAATGTGAAAATTAGTATCAGCTAGAAAATATATGTATTAATTAAAAATATGTGTAAATATGCTTGAGACATTCGTTTTATTTCCAGCACTGAGCAGGGTATTAGCAAAAGCATCCATCTCTGCACCCACCTGTCCCAATGTTCCTACAGGAACCACTCAGTAATTTTGAACAGATATTCTTGACCTCTAAGCACTGTAATGTGACTAATCTGGAATGATGTAATTCTTTACATCGTTTGGATTTTTATTTTTATGGTTTGGTATTTACTACTTTTATTTTTTAGCCCATTTTGATCCATCTCAACTGTGTTTAGCACTTTAGAAAGATGGAAGTGGTTTGGTTCAGCAGAACAATTTTTTGTTGGTTTTTTTTTGTGGCTTTCCATTGATCTGGCTTCTCATATGGCTACTCTTCCATCACTCCCCTCCACTGAGGTTTTTCTCAAATTTCAAGTGGTGGCACTGTCTTTTGTAACTCCCACACCCCAGCTCTAGGGCCTTCTGGCGGTTTGGCATTGCACCACTGTGAAAGGATCTTCCTACTGCGTGGAATAGGTTGCATCAAGAAAGTCCGGGTTCTGGGTCCCTAGGGGCTTTAAGGACTGATGGACAAAAAGTTGTTTACAGTGAACTTATCCTCTTCTGACATTAGGGGAAGTATAGGTTCATGTGACCTTTTTAGCATGCATCCAAAAATCAGTTATACTATTCCTAGTTCTTCTAGGCTTCATATGCTAAAAGAACAAGCAAAAATGGGACTGAACTGAAAGCTGTCTTGACTGCAAAAGAGCCACAGCTTCAGAGTAGGAGAGATACATCACTCTTGCCCTAGAGATAGCTGGTTTTGCAGTCAACTTGCAAAATTCAGGGGTTATCGAGCTGTTTTCTAGGGGATCAAATCACATAGGCAATCGTGAGGTACAAACATACAGTACAATTATGCTTGCAGACTTAAACATTTACATGCACGTGTGAGTGCATGTGCACGCTTGCATTTTACATGGATATTAAAGCTGGTCGGGTTTACTGCCAATCTCTTTGGTTCAGAAGTTTCACCTGTAAAGGGGATTTCATGGAACCGAACCTTTGCTTTAGGTGTAGACGTGTGTCTATAAAGCTAATAATAATGCTCTGAGCTATCTAATGAATGACTACAACTGGCAGGGTGTCTCTGGAGAGTGATTTTTACATCTTTCAGAAACCATAATCCCACTCTTTTGCTCACTAGATCTTTCATGTCCTCTCCTCTTTATTTGCCTGTTGGTCTTAGGAGAGCTTTATGCCGGTAGCTTTCTTTACTGTAATGTGCAATCCTAAAGGGCAAAAGCTTTGAATTATATTTGTCCCCCTTCAAAGTCAGTTAATTACCCAGGCTTCAAATCTAAGCATTTGGGGAGGATGCATTTGAATGCAGCAGTGCTTGGAGTAGGTGTGAGATTCTGCCTGTGTGAATCCATTTGGAGTGCAAAGACCCAAACCTTTCTTTTTTTTTTTTTTTTCTCCTTGTTTTTGGAAAGGAAAAATGCCTTCAACAATATGAGTATCTTTTCATTGGTTCTTTCAGGAAAGCATATGGTTATAACCACATTTCTTGCCCTAGGATGACTAACTGTGAAATAACTCATTCAACTACTTTGGTTCTGTTGTGGCATTTTATATCTCACATAACATAAAGTTCACTGCCAGGAAGTTTCCAGAATTATGCCTTTTTTTTTTTTTTTTTTTTTAAGAAACCTTTCTTGATGAAAAACAAAATTAAAGAATCATTCCTGCTTCTTTGTAAAAAAAAAAAATCAGTTGCAGCAGGTAGCACGAATAAACAGCACGTGATTGAATTTCTTTCTAAGCAGCATATCATCACCAATGTTATCAATTTAAATTCTTATTTAAATATGTCAAGATCTATTTAAGTTCAGACAAGCACAACTAACTTATAAGTCACTTATGTACAATAAGAATGACTAGATTTTGGTGATACTTAGTAAATTCATGCTTATATTTTTTTCTAAGTAAATGAAGTGAAATAATTATAAAATTGAAACATTTTATAAGGTGACACTGCTGCATTTAATTGTATGAAATTTACAGTGTAGAAAATGCAATCATTTTATCCAGTAGTCCATGGTGTAATTAAGACTATTCTTTTTGGGTATCTTATATTTATGAAATTTCCTTTCTACACCTGGATATGAGAGATCAAATTCAAACTATATATCAATTAAGGATTTTTTTTTTTGCTTTAAAGATCTGTTTTCTAATAATAGTTGKTTTTTTTTCCCTGAACATGTTAGCCATAACGGCGCTTATGTAATCATAAGAGAATAGATATGATTCTTATGGTTTCATCTAGAAAGGGGAGCACAGAAAAAGCACAAGATTTTAATAATGAAGTAATGTTTCAGCACCGAGTCTGTGATGTGCAGTAAAGATGCTTTTAAATTCCCATCAGAGCACACACCATGAACTGTGATAATGGATGTAACGCATTTTGCAAAATCTGCATGTGTGAGGCTTTTTTGTCCTGTTTTAAGTGGGGTAATGTATATAAATAATAGATATTAGCAATTAAACATCCATTCCTATGCATTCATTTATATATTTGAAAATAAATTAGCCACAAACTGCATAAAGGAAGATGCAATCTCCTGTTTTCTTTTCTGTTTTCCCTGCTGTTTGTGAAAAGGCATTATTGCATTTATCTCAGTGAGAACAATGACCTCAGCTCTCATTCTCTACATTAGTAGATTAATTACCACAGAAGAGGAACTTCTAACAATTTTTCCAGCTTGTCTGGACTCTAAATTTTCCTGCTCTTTGCTGGTGGCTGTCAGCTCACCCTCCTTTCTGCCAGATAAGTCTCTTCATGAGCCTGGACAGGGTCAACTTTGGTGAGACTTCTGAGCTCGGATTTGCTGCTCTTTGGGTCCTGGATCCAAAATAAGCTGCAATTTCCTCAGCTAGTGTTGCTCACAAAACTTGTCCGTGCACCAGTGAGCAGGATTTGGCCTTGTGTGTGTGAAATAAGCAGTAACTTGTCAGAATGGAGTGAGCAGAGTATGCAGTGACAACCACAAATCTGGCTTCCTTTGGCTTCTTTGGCTGACGTCCAGCGCTCAACATTATTAATTGAGCACAGATTGTTTTTTTTTGTTAATTTCCTTCACTTTTAGCTTTTTAAGGAGTATGAAATCTGTTATTTGCATCACATGGTAAACACCTGTGTGCCAGTAATGGTTGAGGGGCCCAATCCAGTAGTCAGTAAATTCAGAGAATAGTGTAGGTCTGGACGAGAGGACGAATCTCTGTAACGCAATAAGTACTTCCTTTCCCTGATTGAAATTAAATGTGTTCTAGTGGATGTATCAGAGACATTCCTTTTATTACAGGATCAGTGATACAGTGATACATACATTATGTTATCTTCATTTAGTAATTTTTGATTCAAGGATTGTTAATATGATTAATATGATATGAGACACCCCAAATGCATTGAATATAGAATACTAATCCTTTACTGTAAAAGGTACAGGAATAGCTGGTCATCAGCATAGTTCTATTTAAATAAAGGGTGTTATACTATTTACATTATCAAGAGTCATCGTGCATGGTTAGTAACAAGTGTGCCCAATCAAGTCTCTTCCTTAACTATATGTTATACTATTGGTTGTGAAACTTTTTCAGAAGTACTGTAGATATTTAGCACCTTAAGTTAGAACTTGTGCTCTTATGAAATAGAAAGGAGTAGCTTCCTTGCTGAAAGACAACTCTGATTCATAGCTGCAGGGCAGGTTTTGTACTAGCATCTGACACCGTTCATTTGCAAAAATGTTCTTGCACTATTGGGCTTCTGCTGCAATTTTGCTTTTTAACTACCCTTCATAGTGCTTTGTTTTCAAATATGCCTTTCCAAAACTTGCAGTATATAGAAGTAACTAAAAGTTCTATCCCTACACTGCACCATTTTGGCTGAGGGCAGTTCTAGCACTTATATAAAAGTTGCAAGACCACATTTCCTTTAGGAACAGCAACATATATCCAAGTTTAAGGACACAGTGCAGCTTTTATGCTTAACAATAAGTGTTTCAGCACCTTACTGAATGTGCAGTTTGCTGCAGAAGCAGCAAATAAAAAAAACCCTCCTCATCACGTTCCTCATGAACTTGCCAATAAGGGCACCAGAGGGAGGATTTGGTGATGGGTCAGCAGGATGGCAGTATTGCATGCAATGGTCTACTGCTTCATATAACCAATGTCCAGACCACTAAACACAGCATCTGTTCAGCAACCACAACAGCTGCTGCAATAGCAACAATAAAAACAACAGTCCTTGCTATTGGAGAGAAGGGGGTGTGTACTCATGTTTTCTGATATCAACAGATCATGTTGGTGAAAATGTCTGCAAAAGTACAAAGACTCTAAGCTCTTCTATGACTTTAATGTCACTGACACTTTAAAATCAACATCTTCAGATTCTCATCTGCCACAAAAAACATCTATGGGGCAACCTAGTAGTGTTTTTGGCTACGTTCTTGAACTTGCTGTTTGGCGTGTAATTATTTATTACAAGCTAGATTCACATAGTACTCTTGAAATGGTCATTATTTAGAAATCAGCCTAAATGCAATCTGTTTTATAAAACATACCGTCACTGTCTCTCTGATGTACTGATGCATCATCTTCAATGTAGGTGAATTTTCGGCATTTCCCCAGGGAAGAAATGGATGATGTGCTAGAGCCTGACAATTTCTTCTCTTTTTCGGTATCCTTTGATGAAGCATCTGTAATGCTGAATTCTGAGACAGAACTCACAGCAATACCTTTCATAGGCTTCTCATCCGTATGCTTTTCATTTGTAAGCTGGTTATCTGGCAAGATTTAAAAAAAAAAAAAAAAGAAAGAAAAAAGAAGAAAGTGGTGTGTTTGTGAGACAAAGATCCAGCAGAATCACACATGCAAAATTCCCAAGCCTACAGCTGTTTGATTCCAAGTCCTAACCTTACTTGCCTAACGGTTTCAATGTCACTCTTTTTATAGGTAAAATTTATTCACAGAATAAGACTTTGTCAACTTGCAGTCTAAGACTTTGTCTTGAAACCAGTGGACTTAGCAGCTGAGTAATAACTCATTTCATTGCCTGTGATAGCACTAGAGAGAGAAGAGAATCATTGCCTCTGAAATCTATTTAAGGTGTGATGATACCCTAAGTTTAATAGGTGAAATGAAAGAAGGCAAAAAGATTTTCTTGCTCTTTTTCAACACCATCTCTGTTTTCTAAATTTATAGCCAAAACAGTGTGTACATAGGTGGTATCTAGATGCAGATGTGCCAGCTTGCTACGGCTCATAATCTTGCTGCAAAGAAACACAGATGGTCTCTGTTTAACATAAAGGTTCATTATTTCATAATTTCACCCATACTTGTGGTGTTGATCTGGAAGTCAATTAGAAGATGGGATACTTCACATGCTGTCAATTTGTCAGAGAGGCAGATCAAAAACCAGAGGGAGAGATTAATTTTAAGACCTGAGTAGGCAAAAGGTTAAGGAGAGTTCTGAGCTCAATTTATTCTTGAAGAACTTCTCAGGCACAGATAAACATGGGTTGATATATAGTGTCACTCACTCTCCAAAGCCATCAAGAGGCCAAGAAACTTCTCTCTACTGCTGGGATGATAAAACCTCATCAGTTCTTATCTACAGCTGATTAACTCCAACACCTTGCATCAAGCACAGCCTCACTCTTTATCTTACTTAAATCTTGTGCTATGCTTGCTCTTAAGCTATATACAGAAAATCAATCATTACAAACACCTCAGTTTTGTAAACATTACTTTCTGAGAGGAGCAGTCAGTGCACAGAAGCAGTCTGTTCCTTCTGCAAGGAAACAGAAGAAAGATCTGCCTATCTCTTGCGTTCCACATACCTTTGACACCTTCTGTATTCAAAAAAAGGGCCAAGAAGAGTGATTATTTTTCTTAGCCTTAAATCATTGCTTTAAGAATTTTTGGTTTGATTTTGAATTTATAGCAGCGAGATGGTCCTCTAGGAAGCAAATGTGGATTGTACCTGACCCAGAGAGTTTAGGGGTTGGTCTTAGGCAGGAAGTAAATGGTGGGGTAGGCAGAAGTGGAAGGAAGCAAGCAAGCGATGGCGGCATAGAGACCGACCTTGAAAACCTAAAATCATATTTGGCAGGCATTATGACAAAGGAATTATACAGCGAGTAGGAGAGAGCTTAAGATGGCTTTGGGTGACTGCTCCGGGTTGAGGCAGCACTGCACAACGCACCGTGCACATTTTGCACACCTGATCTCGGAAACCAGCATCCTGGGCAAGGTGGGTCTGAAATTTTGCTCATTTATTATATTTTATATTATAATTTGTTGATGGTTTTTGTCCTCAAAGCAGGTAAATATAGATTCTTACCTCTCTGACTCCTTGGCCATTCTCTTGAGCACAAAATGTGGAAATTCACACACTTTGGCTGTATTTACAAGCACCATAAATGCAGTTTTGCAGTGTTTATAGATCAATGACATCACAATTTTCCCTGCCCTTTCATTCAATAATACACCATCTCCAGGAAAGGCTGGCTAATTGAAGTAGCAGAGCTCTGGAGGAAGCAATGGCCTCCTCATGCATTGGTTTTATTGGATAATAATTGATTTGAAGGTCCAAAAGACATAAACCCCACCCGTTATTTGGTGCCAATCTTGCAAATGGATCTTGTTCATTCAGTTATAGTTTATGTTAGTGTATAACATATATAGTGCTATATAGTATACTACATACTATAGTATATAATTTACAGCATGTAGTTTAAATTGTGGCATATCTGTTGAGTTCCTCATTTTTGCAACAATACAATGGCCCGCAGAATCCATTTAAGCATTTAACAAAATAAAGAGTGAAAAAAGTCAGACGCAAGTAATCAGTAAATGCCAGACTAATATTTACTGTATCCACCGACTTCTGCTATTCATGCTCAAAGTCAATTTTTATTCTTGAAGTGCTGTTGAAGAGAAATCAAAACCAGAAATAGAAAGGCACAGACATAACCTGATTTTTTCAATACAGCACCATCAAACAAAAGGGTAACAAAAGCTGTCACTCAAGGACTCTTCTGTTTGTTAAAGCATACTACATCTTTGAAAATACAGTGCATTTTAGTGTCAGACTCTTAGTTTGAAAAGCTCCCTTTAAGTAATGTTATACTTGTCTTGCACAGCTAGATCAAGTCTTCATGCAATCACTGTAACAAGCAACTTGCTATGACAAGCGAGATCCTTGCTTCCAGAAAACAGTGTGATAGAGGCTAAAGCAGTGTACAATTATAGGTCTTCATTTCATTTTTATGCAATTACCTTTAGTTCAGCTGTGGGTCCATCTCCATTATGTCTTTTATCAATTTAATGTTTGTACAAAGTGTCTAAAGAAATAAAGATTATGCTAGACCAGCATAAAAAAAAAGTGGTTAGCTTTTTTTTTTCCTCCTTCTTTTACAGTTTGTTGCTGCAAGGAACAGTAATAGGTTTAGAGATCGGAACAAATAAGTGGAGCCGAGGAGGCTTTAAAAATATGTCATGTACAACTGATATTATTTATGATTACTTTTAAATGCAAATTGTGGAAAAATTAAATTACAAATAGAAATGGGCAGGAGGGGAAATTTCACAGCTGTCTTCTAAGAAACCAAGCTTGGAGTTCTGCATAGCCACAAATATAAGGGATTTTTTTAAAACCAGCAGATATTGTCCACTGCAGGGAATTCAGAGGTAGAAATTGGTTGTATCCTTGTGTTGCTGGAGTTTCATGTGGTTCTGGGTTAGACTTGCAGATGGGACTGTGATGCACCAGTTTTAAAGAGTATCCTGGAACTGCAGGCGACGACCTGGTTCTTGGAATCGTGGCCCCCTCCTTGCCAGAAAGAGCAGGGGGCCTGGTTCAATTCAGCCCCTGGGTAGGGGGAAGAAGATGGTTTACTTAGTTTGGTTGCATTGACCAAGCCAGCGGTCAAGCCGGTCCTTACCAGCAGGACTCTGTCCCACGTGAATTTTGGACTCCGTTTTGTCTGTTTTAGCTTYGTGATTTGGGTACCTAGCTGACTGCAAAGCCTTCTATAGGCTCATYGTAAATCCACTGCAGGACTGGCAAAAAATATTTTGGCCTGGATCCTAAGCTCTGACAGACATGTTTTGATGGACTGCATACCAAGCACTTCCACTAATATTTCTTGCTAATTATACCATATATTAAAAAAGGAAAAAAAAGAAATGAATGGAGCCAATGTTTATGTGCAGCTTTAGCTGCTTTTGATACAAGAAAGAAACACAATCCCTAATAAATTTTCACCTTCAACATTTCTATTCATCATAATTTTTACCGTGATGAATGAAGTCAGAGCTGGAAAGGGAGGGGGTTCATCTCAAAATCTGTTCAGTGAATGACTGAATTTCCTTCTCTCCACCAGCTCGGATTCAGGAAGACAGGAACAGATGGACACAGGAAGAAGAGGGAGGCAAGCGGGGAACGAAGACGCCGGGCGAGGAACAGATGGGTTCGGAGGAAATCGAAGAGGAGAGTGAGCAAGGATGGTAAGAGAGTTTTCCACTTGACCTTTAAGGAAATCTGCATATGCTGGGGGTCAGCTGGATTTTGCTTTGGGCCACATCCGTTCTCCTCTTGTGGTCCAAAAGGGAAATGTCTGCCAAGCCGGTGCCCCAAATGGGCTGGACATGGTGAGGTTCCYGGACATCCCAACCCAGCTGGAGCTCATGATCTTGAAGAAGTCTCTTGCCCCCTGTTTGTGGGTCGAGTTAGGTACTCAAAGCGATTTACGATTTTACCCGTTTAAAATAAGTCATTCGAGATGGCCTGATTTTCAGAATATGCTGAGCGTCTGCACTGTGAGGCGCACTGAGCTATATASCCCAACTCACAAGTAAGTCTCAGAAAATCTTGACTATACTCTTAATTCTATTAAGTTGTCTAAATGAGGTGCATTGATTCTGGCTTTGCTAGCTACAGAATGGAAAAGGTGAAAGTTAAATATTGGCCATGTGTGTCCTTCCCTTTGAAGAAAATGAGAGCCATGTGCACTCACCTAACAGCAGAGTTTGGCCCAAACTATGATTTCACAGCTGGGACCTAACTTCAGGAATGCCAAAGCACTAAATGGCTCAAATGGAGTAACCTGATCAATGCTGTATTTTCACTGTGAGTTTAAATTGCACACACAGCAGAGGCAGTTAGCTTTCCTTGCCTCTCAAAATCACCTTTCTCTGCCAAACTGATAACAGAAATATCAAGTTTTGGTCTCATCAAGCAAACAAGTAAGATGGCAGAAAATGTATGTCAAATAAAATGCACAACATTATATCCTTTTTACTTTTTGGAGACTGTTTAAGAAAATGGTTTCATTAGTTTTGACTGAAAAAAAAAAAGATTCCTTTAAGGGATTTCAGTAGGTGACGCGAAAAATGTTAATATGAATGATCAAAACAATGGAGGTTAAAACTGTTTTGAAAATATGTTTCTTTTATAGATCTCAGCTGTTGGAAGAGTTACAGAATAAATATACGGTAGTGCTGACATTCAGTGCTGTTTCATCTTAGCAAAAGATTTTTTAATAAAGAAAATTCTTTTCAAGGAATGCTTTCTGCAGCCGGTCTTCAAAAAGAGGTTTTTTCCCCCCTCCTAGTTTAATAAAATTAAAGTAATTTATGTCATATTGATATGTCGATATGTTTTTCAATAAACTTTTTCATAGAGTTTTTTTAAAATTCTCTTCACTTTAAAAATTATAATTATATGTCTTCCTCCCACTTTGAAAGTGGCACAAGGTGCTCATTTGCAGAGCTCTACTGTTCAARTCTTCACTGAGAATAGAAATGTCATGACTCAGTTAACAATGCTTTATTATTCACATTGATCTTTTTTTATAGTGTTCTTTATCTCAAAAACATTGTAAATCAGATATCTTCCTCCCACTCTTTTGTTCATTTGCAAATTTTTATTATTCTAGTTTAAAAAAGCAGTGGAGTGTCAAGAGTCAGTGTATATTGTTTATATTCTTTTTTGCTTTAAAATTACTTTTAACTATAAAAAGTAAGGATGTACAGCCAAGAAAAAAAAAAAAAGATGCTTAAAATTTAAAGATGCTTAAAATAAAATTTGGAACAATCAGTGCAATTTTATGTTATATGCTTACACCTTAGAGTTATAAGGAACTTTGAAATAAGGGGGACCAAATATTTTACGGAAAAGCTTTTTATGTGTTAATTCAAAAGTCTCTCTTGTTTCAGAAATCATTATCTGCATTAGAGACCAGGCATAACTCATATTTGCCAGCAAACACAATAGCAAAGCTCRCAATTGCTTTTGCAGAGCCTTTGCTGGATGCTCTGCAGGTGCCTGCCCAGAGAACTGCTCTTTCAGTTGCTTGTGCCAGGTTCTCTGGAGCCCTTGGCCCATGTGCACCGAGGTAAATCACTGGATTTTCTCAAGAATTTCACAGCAGCAGCTTATTCCTAACCTGGTGGGCGAGGTACCTGCTCTTCCAGGCCAGATGCAGGATCTGCAGGACGGAAAGGGTGCTGCAAAGCTGGTCCATGGCTTCTCTACATGCCTATACCRTGACGTAGCCCTTAGAGCAGAGCTGTTCCTCAGCCTCAGGATTGGTTTCTAGATCCMGTCTTCCAAATTCTGCTTCAGGTCTCCTTTTCTTTTCTATCAAGCTTGTCTTAAGGTCTTGGGTGTGCTGTAAGTGTATGAAATACGTACACTCCAYGACATAAATCAGTAATTGGGGAAAGTCCAGTGAGCAGCAGCTCTTGTGGCCTTTCATGACCTGCTTGCTGGTAGGTAATATTTTTGGCCTGTTTTGAGTTCATTTCCTCCCATTTTAAATCAGGACATTCTGGCACTCTGCTGTGACTCCAGGAGTTCTTGAGAGCCACCATCCTCTTTTGGATTTTCTTAGAGGGAATGGCTATTTCTGAGTCTGAAATTAAGCCCCATATTGGATTTTTGGATGTTGTAGGTACCTATCCAGGTAGGGTAGATGGTTTATACTCCTTTTTATACCCGGGTAAGGTTGGGAAGAATATATCTCAGCACTCACTGGYAGCTACTTATTATATTTCAGTGATAGCTTAAAACTATAGAATTCTCTTTCTTTCTCACTGTAGAGTGTGAAGCTGGAGATTTTGGTGCATTATCTTCTCTGGATTGATCATGTTGTTTTTAAACTAAAGAAATCCAAACCCTATTATTATTATAGTCCTTACCTTGGCAGCACTGCTGCATTAATTCAGTCTTCTTTCCTTCCTCTCAGGGTTAATTACTCACCCCATCAGTGAGGTTAAGACTGTCTGCCAATACGATCAAGTTTGAAAGGCAAAATTCTAACCRAAATAGAGGAGCCAGAAGTGGACTGTACTTTGTTTAACACATTGGCACTTTAAGTAAAAGTGGACATGCTTGTGTAATAGCTCACTATGTTTAGTATAGGAAATTTGTAGATAACATAAAAAGAAAATGTTGAGTTTATTACAGAGGATTTTTTCCTCCTAAAGCTCCATGTCATTAAACCTGAAAAGTACTTAAAATTTTACTTTTAATTGTTGTTGAGTGCTATCTAGCAAAAAGTGCAGACATCAGAAGGATTTCCAGGCAGAATTTGTGAATTTTTCAATGAAAAGACAGAGCAGCATCTTCCTTTATTGTACCATGGTCTTTGGCAACAATACTTCTTTCTGAATGACACTGGAGTTAGATGCTTAGAGTCTATTCCCAAAGCAGATATTATGCGTGGTGATGGCCACAAAGACATCCTTGCACGGCACTAATGGCAGAGTAACTTAGAGGCTGTCAGCATGATTTGGTGGTGGGGAAACACCATCAAAACAGCATGTTTTCTTAAAACGTATCCAAACARTTTAAATGCTGTCAAATAGAGCTGCAAATCACAGAAGATTCAGCCTTTCTCATGGACAGTCCTTAAAGCTCTACTCATAGTAAATTGGCATATGATAATACATAACTACAAAAAAMCCCATTCCTTCTAATAAATTATACAAGCTTTTCTCTGATTTGAATCTGATGGAGCATGGCAATCTGGGAGCGTTTTGTTTTTTTACTGATTTTCCTAACAAATGCTCCTATTTCTCTCTCAGCAGCACACAGTACTTGAACGCAACTGGGAGCTGAACAAGTCTCCTAATGCAAATGCTATTGATCGTCCAGCCATCTGACCACCTCTCTGGGTGCTGCTGAGCAGCCTTCATCAATTGGTGTTGGAGAAACWTTTGTTTAACTCTGCAAGGGCCTGATCCAGGGTGAGCAGATGGCAATGGGAAGACTTCCACAAAGTTCCGTAGATCAGACTCCAGAACAACTTTGGACACGATTGCCTTCTGCAGGCAGAGGTTGCCTTGCTCCTGAAGTGGACTTGTAGGCAAAATATTTAGTAATTTCTGAAGCAGAAAGGGATGTATCTGCTCTATCTTTTCCCAAAATACATATTTTTGTAGGCAACTCCCAARCTGCAGAACATCTATTCTGGGGGAATGCAGACTGAGTTCTCTATTTCTTAATTGCATGAAAGGTATTTTTAAGACAGGGCATTCTTGTCTGCTCTAACTAAGGAAAATAGGATAAGACTTTTGCTCCCAGGATTTACATGTGCTTTCCTCATGTGTTTARAACTATAATCTATCGCTGTTTCTGGGTAGTGCAGGAGAAATTCAAGATGKCTTTCCCTGTGAATATTTAGTTATTTACAGGAAAACACTGTCCTTAGAAAACATGAGTCCTTAAGGATGAAGAAAGTTTCCTTTGTAACTATGGTGCAAAGGTTGCCAAATGGCTGCTTGTTCATTTGGATGCATGAAATATTTGATTCAGCTTGGTCACAAGAGCAAAAAGGTAATTTCTTTTCACCATGACACCCTCACTAGTTTTGTAGTAATATTGGCAGGGGCTATATTAGCAAAATTTATTCATTCTATGGGCTTTCAAAGGAGCATGSCAGAATTCCTCAAATCTCATTGAAATCCCTAAGCCTTCCAAGTCACTGACCACTTGTTTTCCAAGAAATTACATTCACAAAGAATTTTTCTCAAGGCTTATCACAAGATTAGTGTCCAATGCAAGCAGTGAACAGCAGACCTGATGGAAAAGAGGAGGTTTCAAGTTAAGTGGTAGACTGGCATGTCCATGGTCCCCATGAATGGATCAAAGACTGGATTTGTCCCCCTTTGGGCTTCCCTTGCCCCACCAGGTCTGATGAGGTGAGTTGAGGGTGCAGGGGCATTTGGGGCCTAGGACACAGCCCAGCAGGGGAGATTGTCCCTCTCCTCMGTGCCCTGCAGTGTTTCCACATGTGAAAAGTTTCACTGAGACTTGTGCTCAAGACTCAGGTGAACAACCCTGCACCGAAAGGAGGTCACAGCCAGACCCCGAGAGGGAAGAACATGTGAAAATTATTGGAATAAGTGTCACTGTTTTAATGCTGAGATTGGGCAAAATTTAACCCCCGTTAATCCTTCAGAGTAGAGACTCTGGTTTCTTCCTTTTTTCAGTCTATTCTGTATGCAAAGCAAGAACTTTTTTTTCTGTCACTATACCGCTATTGTTAACAACTATAAATGTATTAAAAACACAAGGGCATTTTAGTATGTGTATTGTGCATAAGAAATATTGTTACATGACAAGCTCCAATTGGCAAGTGAAAAGAGGTTTTATTGAAGGAAATAGCAGTAGCAAACAGTGAACTATGCAGAATAATGGTAATTGTTCCTTTAACATTGGCAGCGCACGTTCACTTAATATGACTGCTCCTCTGTCTCTGCCTCATCCAGACCCAGAGGACCTGTTAGACAAGCAGGCAGCCACCTCTCTCTGGGATCAAGCTGTCAATGCAAACTTGCTTTCTTTCTCTTTCTCGGAGCTAAGCTATACCCCCAGAGCTCCAGAAGCTTTTCCTGAGTGAAAGCTTTAAAAAAGCTCTGTTCTAAATTACATCACACGAGCTGTTCTCTTCAGACTGACAGAACAAAAGAGGGCGGGGGGGGATGCCAAAAGTACCATCTGAATGACTTCTGGGTTGCACAGGGTGATTTACCTCTTTATGGTCTCTAAGAGCAGACTAACATTGTCATGACCTTGCCTACCTAACCCCCAGCAGCGTCCTCTAACTAGCTTCTGATCAAAGACAGTTTGCATCATGTATTTGCCATACATATAAGTGCAGAGTAGAGCTGCTATGCAGAGTCTTCGGGCTTACAACAACAGGGTGTTTCACTTCATTTCCTATTTTTTTTTTTTTTTTCAGATGAGGCGGTCTGTAATGCATTCAGCTTATTGATGCTGGAAGAGCCAACCTGGAGCTGCTGCCTAGCCTGGTGTGCTCAGCCTCTAATCAGACCCACTTGTGACTTTGGTGAGGGAGGCGTGAGTGATCCCCTGCAGGCATCTGAAAGACCTGAAAGGTTGGCTCCCTATAACCATAATGATTCAGGTCCTTTTTTTTTTTTTTTTTTTGAATGACAGAGGATTTCTTCATTCATTATAAATACATGGAACTCAGAAAGGTGGGAGGACTTACCAGAGTCTTTAAGGGGTTGTAGGATGGGGCCATCCAGTTCTGGAAAACAAAATTAGAGAGAAAGGCTTCACCAAGTGGGAAATACTCCTCAGCTGGCCSGATAGGTTTTGCTACCCTCTGTAAGTGTTTGCATTTTTGAAACTACTGTCTCTGCTCAAAACTGTACTGTTATGGCAGGAAAGAGAAAGGCTGAGCTGCTGAGGGGCCTCAGGGGTCATTTAACTGACTTCACAGTATGGAGGGGGGAAAATGCTGTTACTAGRAGATACTTCTTCCCTTAAAGATCTGGTATCCTCAGGCCTCTCAATGAGACCTTTTTCTTTCTCAGAGGGCACAGCTGTTTTCCATATGGTTGCAACAACCTGTCTTAACTGGAAGAATGGAGGTAGAGCTCCAAAGATCCTGGCTAACTAATGCAGCATTCATCTTTGAATTTTTGGTGAGTAAAGCCTACATTTATGTTTTTGTTGTTTTCATGGCTCAAGTCTGAGTTGTCTTTGCACTCCTGGTCAGTGAAATGGTATTGCCTTGTTTGGTAAGGTACCAACTTGATGCCTGTTAAAGCTGAGGGAATGCTTGGCTTCAGGGTGTTGTATTCCAGGTGTTGTACCTGCCTCTTACTTGAAATTGTGAAAATCTTTACTGGGCAAAAATCTTAATTTGAGTAATTCTGACAGAGGAAAAGGATAGTAATGAACCTGAATATTTGCATCATCACTGTATATTTTATCACATCCATGTTCCTACCAGTGGTAAATATCAAGACACTATGGCCTCAGTATTTGAAGTTAGCAGAGTGAGTTTAACATAACTACCACTATATTCAGTGTAGCTTTCTAAATCATAACTTAGGCATAATAAGCTGAGTCCAAGTTTAGCTCACCCATCTTAATTTTTTAGTCTCAGAGTGGAGCTGTTTTCTTTAGCCTTTTAGCTATMTTAGGGGTTTTCACTGCTATTGCCACAGCGCATGCATATCTCTCAAAATCAATAATAATGGTGTCTATGGCATTATGTGTTCCCTTCTRCTTGAAGGGAAAAACCTAGATATTATCTAAATGAGGGATTATATACTCGAGTGGCACTGCTCTGCCATAGGATGTGGGAATTTGTGCCATGTGGGTAGATAGAACGGTTTGAAGTCTGTCTAGTAAATCTGTATTGGATTTGAGTGCGTGAACTGGGGAAAAATACCAGCTCACCATGTAAACCTCAAGTTGTATTTGTAATAGTGGTAACCAGAAGCTCACTTGACTATAAAAGGAGGAAATTTGATGTGGAAATTTTTTTTAGGCAATAGGGCTGTGACACCTTGTCTATTTCCAGACTGATGCTTGTTTAAAACACAAATGATCTTTCATCAGAAAGGTTCCTGATGATAGAGGGACAAGTGTGCCTACAGGCCAAGATATGCATCTTTAACCTGGGATTTTCTTTATGCTCTATTTTACATGAAAGATCTGGGCATGTATCTGTTTTAGGTCTTGGTAAGTTGATCACTTGTTAGAAGACCAGTGTAATACAGGTACTCTTGCTCTTAGTTGTATGTTTACTGGAATTGCCTATTTCAAAAGTTGGTATGAGCATTGGTAATCTAATTTTTGCTCTGTTGGAGGTGATGGAAAAATAAAGATAGGAAATGAAAGGTTGTTGCCATGTGTGCTGAACTGTGATTTCATAACAGGTGGTGTCTTGTAGGCAACTGATCATCAAAACCTTTCTTGGAGCAGCAATAAACTAAAAAAAAAATAATCGGGAGAATATATCAATTTTCAAAGAGTAAAGAAAGATGCAGCAATTATTGTGATACAGGTTTTAAGTCTGTTTCTGATTATCCATTTGGCTGGAGAGTTGGGGTTTTAATTGTAAGGTTAAGGAATCCTTTTTATCTGTCTCTTGCCTCCTAATCCTGTGCTAGACAGTATTGTTTTCCATGTCTTTTGTCTTCTGGGGAAGGAGACAATCCCCAGCTCATGTGAACATCTTGTTAAAGTCTGCTGAGGATTAGGGGGTGTGACAGTTTTCTTGCTGAGCCTTTTTATTGGGGATTTTTATGCCTGATTTTTCTGGGAGGTCTTTGGAATGTTTTTTATGTAGCAATCATTTCACTCTTTCTTTGTTGTATCAAATGTTGAGGCTGTATTCTTCTCATCTGTTTCTGTTTATATTCCATACTAGCTGGTCATAACAATTTGGCTTGAAATATTATGCTATCATTGCTCCATGTGCCTCTGAATCACAGAAGTGCTGCTAACTGCTCGACTGCAACAGCAGAGCTGTGCTCATGTTTGGTTATTCAGTATGAAATACTGTTAACAGGTTTCCAGTAGAAAGTACTGTAGTTGTTTGTATTGTGTTGTTTTCAAGATGGACATTTCCATGCATAAGCATTTAAAAAGCTTCTGCTGTGAGATAAATGCCATCCTAAAGGGAGTCTATCATACTAACTGTACTTATCTAGAAGTTAGGTGTTCAATCTGGGCAAAAGTCCTGTTATAATCAGTGAGAGGGGCTAACTTCTCTTGCTGGTCATTTGTCCTGTCTTGATTACTAGTGTTTAAGTCAAGACTCAAATGCTCTTGGGAAGTTTTCTTGCTTTCTGCCCCATTGGCTACAACAAAACATAGACAATTATTGCAATCTAGAAGAGACTGCAAACTTTCTAGAAATCCRGATTTTATATGACTAAAGCTGGATTATATGGAGACTCTGCCTGACCAAAGCAGTGAAAGAAATATCTTAACAAAAGCTGAATAAGTTTTATTTTAAAGAAATTGAAAATTTTATTAATTTCACATTATACTTTGTGCTAATAACTTTTTAGAAGGTTCTTTTTTTCTCTCCCTTATCAGCCTCCTATAACACAGTGTTTTCACCTGAATATTTTTGCAGCCACTCTAACCTCATTTCTAGTGTCTAAAGCTGTATATATTCTCCTTCTGTTTTCCACTTAACCACAAAACCCACTCTTCCAGATGTGACCTCAGCTTATCTTATATAATATGCCTTTTTGTTAAAGTATTTTATACAAAGCATAATATGCAATGATACGGCACTGACATTTATCAAAATTATATTTCACACTGTCCATATTTCTATTTGGGTCTTTTGGATCAAGCATGATATAGATGCATATTAACACTGCCTTTTAAAATATTTAATGTGTTTATTTTCTTACCACATTCACTCTATCCAATAACTTGTTATATGGATTATACTTAATGGGAATCTTGTGGGACTATCAAAGGGCATTTATTTTCTATTGAAATAACAATTAAGATAACAYACAAACTAATATAGTAATCAAATAAACCTGACAAATAACAAAAACTTTTTTAAAGCAGCAGAGGCATGCTAACAAATCTATTTGATCAATATATGGGATGCGAAAAAAGAGGAGGCAAGATTGACTGATGAATAAAATGGAACTGACACAAATAGGCTGACAGCCAGTCGCAAGTCTCTTTAGGGCAAATGCAATTAACTTAGAATAATAGACTCAAATTTGATGGTTAGAAATGCATTTTTATTAACAATCACAGCCTGAATCATTATGCGCTCTTATGAATAAAATTGTACTTATATTGAATGTCTGTGTATACATGTATGCATGTACATACAAAAAATACCTTGCTGAAGAAGAGCTTTATTTTTGTGCAACAAAGAATAACAGTATGAGATTTAAAATAAAAAGCATACACAAGTATAAATCTAAATATTCAAGTCGGTGATATAAAAATCACATATGTGGCGTGCTCGTTTTAACAATAAAGGCAGTAAGCATCAGTCCCAGGACTGCTTGTTCTTTTGGGAAGTGAAATTGCAATCAGGGATTTACAGATTTCATTCTGAGGCAGAGAAGTCATTACTAGAAACATAAGCTCATTCTCTTTACTTTAATAGCTATTTTAAATCATTCATTTAGAAAATACATTAACTATTTATTGTAAAGGCAATCCATTTCTATTGGCATTCCATTTTCATGCTTTTTTATAATCCTTTTTAACAAATTATTTTATTAAAAGAAGATTAGAATTAGCAAAAGGATCCTACCCATTTTTGAAAATGCTACTCTTGAAGAAGGATATTTCCCATTATTAACAGGTATGAGGTATTAAAACTTTAAAGGGAGGGAATATATTCAGTTGCTAATGTGTCCTTTTTCTTTTGACCTTCATTGCAGAGGCTGATTGGTATTTGTAAATTACTTTTAAAATTATTAATCTCATTTAATTTCTGAATAAATATAATCCCCTTTCTTTTTTTCTTCTCCTCAAACATCCTTGGGATTTAAATATTAGAAGAACTGCATATGGGATATGTTATGGTCCAAAGTGTCTTATTTGTTGAAAAAGATAAAGCATACAGCTTAGAAATGCTAGATTGTATTAGTAAAGTATAACTGGAATTTGAAACTGTGGTACCCACAAGGCTTGGTGGTTAAATATCTTAAGAAGATGTAGTGGTAGAAAAAAATCTTTGCACTGGCAATGACTTTAGATCAAGTGTTCTGCATCCCAGTGTCCTCTGCAGAGCGCTGGCTGGCCAGGGACTGAGCACCAGGGAAACAGGATGTTCTGTAGTTGTGTGAAGTGTCTTTTATATAAAACTATCATGATTCTCACCCTGGTTTTGGGACTGTGAACCTGAGAACAAGCAGTAACCATACTTGGCTTGCTCTGCTACAGTGGTGTTTTTAATTCTCCCCATTTCCCAGAAAGAGTGAGAAGTGCACACGTTTCCCGGGAAACTCAACTATCTGCATGCCTTCAAAGAGCACCTTGCTCCTCAGAGAAGGGATGCACGTGAAAACCTCGTGCTCTCCCTGCTTCTCTGAATGAAGACTTTCCTGAAAGCACTTGGGCTTGGGGAGAGTCATGTTCCTTTTCCCTCAAAGCAGGCRTAAGGTCATTGCTATGAGGGAAGCTTTTCTTATAAATGCCAAAAGATTGCTGGGACCTTTCCAGCATTTTTTTTTCTCCTTCCATAATCTACTCTATATATTCATAGCAGCCTACCACAACATTTCCTGAGTTTACTTCTTAAAGAGCTGAAGCTGCCTATTGTTACTAGTAAGATGGACGGATCATATGTTGTTCTAGCTTCAACAAATCTGCTGTGTCTCTAAAAGGAGAGAATAGTAGTTTGGAGTCTGGCATAGGGTTGATTTACTTTGACATAGAAATTATTGGAAAATGCTTAGGCACTTGGACTGCTAAAGATTTCTCACTGAACTGGGTTTGGTGAAAGTTGAAGTAGTCGTATTTATGTTACCAATTCATTTTATTTTCCTTAACATCTGTGCTGCAGTGTCACTGGAGACCAGCTGAAGAAAAGCTACTTTTTTGAATGTGTGGCCAGGCAAAGACTGTGTGCTCTTCTGTGGCCACAGTCACTTCATATTTTCAATGGGCAAAAGATCTTAAATCAAATTATGAAATTTTTAGCAGGTAAAGAAGTAGAAAAGACCAGGTGATCTGCTGATTTATATGGAGACAGCTTTTTGTGGTCCATGTACGATTAGTACAAGGGACTGGGGCTCTGGGCTTTGTTCTTCTATTTTGTTGGTTTTAGACTAGTGAAATATCGCTCAATTCCATGCAGTGTTTCCTAATGTATGGTGATATAAGAGAAGGGAGACTGAGGCCCTGCATGATGATAGACTAATTCTCCACTGATGTAATCACCCAACCAGAACAAGAATGACTCATTCTATCCATAAATATCCTAAGGCCTCCTTCTGATCACATTTAAATTTGTTCACACCAACCTCATCTCACTTGCTTGARTGGTCTTACTCCTGAGTTAGACTATTACACGCAAGAGGCCTAATACATACATCCAGGCCTTTAAAAATCATATCATAATTAGCTTTATTAAAAAAAAAAAAATCATCTCTTTCCAAAAAAATGTATTAGAAAGCAAAAGAGGATGCTTCTAAGCAAAAGAGGTCCTCCACCCCCATCCCCGCTCCCAGCAGCAGTAGACTTTTTGGTAATGTATCATATTTGTAATATGTTTCTATTGGCATTCAGGCTCTGTGCTTTTATATTCCCTTTTCAGAAGTTGTTTCATTAAAAGAAGATTAGAACTAAAAAAATGTAACTACCAGATTTTGAAAATCTTTCTCCTGAGAAAGATATTTCCACCCATCACCTGCCTTTTTTACCTACTCATTCATTTTAAATGTGTTCAAGCTCAGACCTCTGATTTCACCTTTTCATGCTCCCAAAATATTAAAAGATTCCATTCTACATCAGTTTCCATTTTTCCCTGCTTTTATCAGCTATGAATATGGTTTCACCAAGATGTTCTCAATAAAACAAAAATACTTTCACTTTATGTTGTATTTACCTTGTCCTAGAGCAGGATTTGCAGGTGCCAGGCAGTCTATGCTCACTAGTCTGTTACCCAAGAGGTGTTTGTGTATGGGAACGCTAGGCCAGTATCCAAAGGTACCACAAGGAAAATCAAATATATGACACAAATATATTTCTTCCCATGAGGATTCCTGCAGCTAGATGACATTTTCACATAGAAAAGCTTAGTGGTGACCAACAAGAATCCTGAAGGAATGAAGAATCTGGATCAGGCAACAGGATCTTCTTTGTAGATTGACTCTCTCTATATACATGTATATGTATACGTTTATGATATCAAAACTTGCATAGATATGGATAGAAAATATATTTACATAGTACTCCTCTCCACGTTGAGATCAGAAAAGGAACAGGCTAATCCTTGTATGCTCAGAGTGATTAGAGGTCTGCCAAGGACTTATACTCCCCATCAGGTGTACTGTTTTTTTTCCCCTTGTTGGCATTGGTTGTGTGTGCTTGGGAAGCCATAAACAAGCAAGCTGCTTAAAAAATATGTATTTATTTGTAGTTTCTATTTATTTCAGGGGCACGGCACTRATTTGCTGTGTGTGATTCAAGCCTGCCCTTAAGGCTGAGTTGCACTTGACATGGTGTCACCACCAAATGCAAAGGGAAGATGGTATATTTTAAATGTGAGGAGCAATGCCAAGAAGAATCACAGCTGATGCAGTGGAAAATRACCTTCTAGTCCATCTAGCCCCACCGTGAATGGTGCAAAATCTCCATAGGCTKATGCCTTAGGTGTTTCCCCCTGCCCCTCACTTCCTCTTAGATACCATGAAGTGATGGTGCCTGAAACACCTCCCCAGGCAGATCATGCCTAATGGTCCTTGCTCACACACTTTCCTATCATCCGAGCTATTTTTTTTTTTTCCCTTCCTCAAATACACACAAGGAAAGGTGTCCTGCTGTGAGGCTGGAAAGAAATGCAATGAGGTAAATAATTCCAAGATGGGGGTAACCAGCCAGCACAGCAGGTTCTTCAAAACTTGATTTTTCTTGAGTGATTTTCTGTTTACTCTTCATTGTTTTGTTTTTTGCTTGTTTGTGGTTTTTATCACAGTAAAGAGTCACATTTTGTTCTCATGTGTGTGTGTGTGTGTTTTCTTTTTTTTTTTCCCCTCTCTTTAAAGCTGAATTGCTCTTAAAGATGCCAAGGCAATTGTGACTTCAATCAGGCCCTCAATTGAGCTTTGGATGTTTTATTTATATTAGGCAGTGCCAGTGCTAATAAAATAAGGGAAAATTTCTGCCTTAGTTTTTATGATACTTCTAATAAAGTTCTCTGGCTCCCAGTTAACGTGTAACAGAACCTATACTGCAGTGAAAAACTATGTTAATACTCAACTGCTGGTTATTGTATAGTAAATACTGAAGACATATTTTAGTAGGTTGTAAGAAGAAAGTTAACTGTAGCAGGTAATGATGTTTACCAAGACCAGAAATCCGTCCATCTAGATGCTCAGTGTAGAAATAGTTGAAAACTCCTTGTTTCTGAAAACTTAAGGCCTCACCAATACCCAAACCATGAGGAGTTTACAGATAAACTGCAGTTCATCTTAAGACCATGTAGGCAGCCTAGGAATGGCCAGGTACCACACTTTGTCCTTTTGCATACTAGATGGGTGATAAAAGGCATTTTTTCTGCAATTTTAGACAATGCTCAAAACTCTTACAATCTTCATCCTCTTTTTACTAAGAKACTTGTGGCCTTTTCTTCTGTAATGGAGCAGAGAGCTATGTTGATTCCATTTCTAGATGGCTTTCCAGCTGTTTATGGTGTGCTGGGAAAATGGTTGCATGTTCCCAGCTTGCTGATTACTTCTTGACCTCTTTCTGATTCCCTTAGGTTTGGTTTGATTTTTTTTGTATGAGGATGTTTATGTAATTTCAGTGAAACTGCTAAAGTTCTCCCAAGAGAAGATGAATTAATGAGAGTTCCCATTACACTTTTCTTAGAGGAAACTCTTTCAAAATACCAAGGAAACAAAACTATATAGCAGGACAAAAATCAGCAAATAAATACATATATAAAGTACTACTTTCCTGAGAAACTGAGGAAGAGAAATATATTTTTCTTGAAATGACAATAGCTTATAGGGCTCTATGATTTCTGGGGACAAACTAGACCAGTAGAATTATTCAGTCCGAGTGGGCAACAAGAGACCTCATAGAAATGTCCTCAGTCTTTTGTTGGAGTGAGTTATTCTCCCCTGCACAAATGAGCATAGTCAAACCCCACTGTATCGTGGTAGAGGTCCCATCTGTAGAGCTAGGTGCTGCTCCCTGAAAGCCAAAAGGAATTTTGCCATTGACTTTGATGAAAGTAGGAACAAGCCCTTTATTTGCAACTTAAAGCAAGTAGGTTAGAATTATGAAGAATGATTATTTAAAATAGCAATGATGTAATATCAATGTCAATTCCATTATTTTAACAGATGTAAATTTGCTCTGCTCTTGAACTCTGGTGAATTTTAATGGCAATATTAAAGAGATACTATTAAGACTACTTAAAAGAACTATTTGTAAAAAATGTCTCCAGTTAGGGGGAGAAAGTTTAAATTGCCTTTTTTTTTTTTCAGTCTGCACAATTATTTATTTGAATGGTTTTGTATATTTCAAATTAATATGTATTAGAAGCTAAAAAGATCATGATAATACTACTGCTAGTCATTGGATATAGGAGAGCTTGAATTGTCTGGAAGAAGAAAATAGACCTCATATCCACCCCAGTTTAGATGGCCTTGACTAAAGGGAAAATGGAGAACTTATAAAGTATATTACAGACAGTACATATGAAGAAGCTACTTGAAAATCTTCTGTTTACTTAATTTTACCTGGTAGGGCAGATTTATATACACTACAAGACAAGTTCTGTTTTGGTAACTCTGGTGTTGTACATGGATGATGATGGTGATGACTACTGTCACTTTCTTGGCAGTTACTGGGAATTGAGGATTCGGAGGTACTGATCAGCTCTGATCTCTAGGAACCGTATTTTGTGCAACCTGAGTTCCAATGGGGCACCAATGAGAAAAAGAGGCACTTATGGCTAGTGCTGGAAAAAAACCTTTTRAGATCTGTCCATAGGACTACCAATATCTGCTAGTTCAAGAGGAATGTATTTTCAGGAGGAAAACTTTAATTGATTTAATACCAATCCTAGTGCTACAATTCAGAGCTTACAAAATTAAAYGGAAGGCCATGAATGGTCTGGCACTTCACAGACCATCATGGGTCAAAAAGTTGTTGTTGCCACTCTGGGGTGGAGGGGTCAGGTGTGTTGTTGTTTATTTCATATTTCTAAGTTAACAGTTCATCTCCACTCCTAGTAAGCATCCTGATACACCTGGYGGGTATTTAGTTAATGACTGACACAATTTTGAGCATCTCAAACATTTATCACAAGTTTCTTGCACTTCAGTCCTACTAGAGAAGGAAAATATAARCAGTTTAAGCATAGTTTGATCTTGCAAATCTTTTGATCTGTTGYCTGTTCTAAGTAAGAGTACAATCTAAGTGTGCCTGTGTTACAAGTACTTAGATCTGATCTAAGAAGCAATATCTCTTTCCATTAGTTTTTGCTTCCTCTTCCTCCTCTTGCTGCAGACAAAGTGGAGTATTGCAAAGGGCAAATTAATGGAAGTCAAATCCCTGCTTACCCTCAGGGGGTCAAGCAGCCACCTTCATCTTAAAATGACAGAGTTTCAGTTGTGCAGAAATAGATTTTTATTTCTGAAAAAGCCACTACTGGTAAAAGTCTGGACTGACTTATTGTGGTAGAGAAAGTGARGGGTGTATTTGACTGTAGCCTGATTGGGTTCCTTCAACGTACATATAAGTTTAGACATTAWTATTTACAAATACAATCTATGTGGGCAGAGGTTTTTCTTTCCTATCAACAAGATCACACTATGACTAGTAGATTTTGCTGTTATCTCTGGCTACAGACACATTTTCTATGCAGCAACAACCGGCTGCTGCCAGTCTCCCAATCTTCTGGCCACCACTTCACCCTGATTTTATGCAACTGGTCCAGAACTGAGTGCTCAGTTCAGCCTGTTTGTAGCACAGTTGGCTAAAGCAACTGTAGCTCAATCAATATGAAGGTTCAAAACAGAGGCAAACCAAGCCTAATGGGCAAATGGCATCATGTTTGAAAAGATTTTTTTTTTTTTTGTCAGAATTCAAACCCTGTTCTGCCAATCAGCTTGCAACTGAATGGTGCAGTCCACACAGTGCTCCTGAGAATAATAAATATATAATCCCATATCCCACAGGCCATTACCACATAGCGTTTGAAAAATTTCCCATTAACAAAACACAATGAGTGCAGGTAATTATATCAATGTGTCTCATTAGAAGGGGAAAATGGAAAATATGTATTATATTAAAGCTAAGTTTTGGCCTCTTGTGCAAAGCTTGAGAAAAGTATGTTTCTCTAGATGATCTCCTAAGTAAAGGGTACAGTTTGTTGACCATTCTAGCAATTACAGACAGAGCATCATACTCATGAGATAGTCTTTGTTTTGGGTCAACRCATTCTTTATCTTCCTCTCATACCAGAAACCAATTCAAAAAAAAAGCCTAGGCACAGCTTAACATTATATGAGTAATTCCACTGACTTTATGCTGAAAATTCTGGTTAAAAAAGTCATATCTGGTATTTGTCTTGGCTTTTGTCAGTGTTACATAGATGGTTTCAGGTTGCACAGCAACCTGTAGAGCCCGCTCTGATTTCCTTTAGCATTAATAAGGGTCTTGTGTGTGACAAAGAGATGTAGGTGGGGCTAAGGCATGGAGATTGAACCCAGGGGGAAAATATTACAGAAGAAATATGTGTGCACATACGTGTATTGCAGATCCATAGTGGAAAAAGCCTGCACACAAAGCCACTCAAACCTTTGTGTGTATGGGATCTTTTTTTACCATTATTTTATTAAGAATGCTTCAGACTGTAATCAGTACTATAAAATGCTATTGGTGGAAATGGCAGAATAACATTTGCACTATCAATTTCAACAGGCAGCCTTTGCTCTTTAGGCCTCAGTCATTGATTGTCTGTTGAACCAGCTTATGCCTAGGCAGAGAAAAGCCCTTGTTCAGTACGGAGGTAGGAGGTTGCTAGATACTCTGCCTAAAGGAGAACATTTAAAAGGACCAATTTTTGTTCCTGTGAATAAAAAGCTGTTCTAATCTTTTGCTGTTTGGATTGAAATAATCAGATCAGTCTGTTTTGATGTTTAGGACAGAAACTCCACTAAGGACAGAAACTCTACAGTGGCAAATGGTGGTGAGTCTAGTCAGGCAACCTCAAAGAGAACTTCTAGTCTTGCTATCTAAGCTCTGTGAAAGGCGAAATCCCATATCTTCCTTGCTTGATCTACCTAAAATTTGCATCTGTGTACAGTGAAAGCCTATTTCTGTCTCTCTCTGGATGCTTCTGTCTGCAAACAAGTTGACAGAAGGCAGGTAGGTTGTAATTGAGAGCTGCTAAAGCCTTGACCCTCCTCCTTTGGGTCTCTTGGTATAGTAACTGGCCAGGTGTAAGAGAAGGGATGATTTACGTCTCTCTGGGGCTTCCATAACAAACTACTTGTGCTTCAAGAAGAGGGCAAATGGTGCTGTGCCTTGTTGGGACCACGGACAGCCAGGATGAGAGCCAAGGGAAGCTCGGGCTGGTCACGATGCTCCCTGCCTTTGGGGCTGAGAYGTGCTACCAAGGCACAGGCAGCAGTTGTATTTCCAAAGCTGATGAGAACACGTCATCATAGTTCAATCGCTCATTTGTTGGTTATCAGACAACTTTTTATTTTATGAAAAAGTATATTCGCAGATTTAAATAAAGCTTGGGAAAATTATGGCTTTTTACATATAAAGCTGTTTTTTTGTGTGTGTGAAATTTAACTTGAAATGATCTTAATGACTTATGTAAAGTGAAATATTGGGTTTTCCTTTTTCTTTCTCTTTTAGCCTTGGTCTCACACAGGCATATTAATGATTATTTGTCAAAGTCACACTGTTTGCTTACAAGGTATGGAGGCTTTTTAGACACTATAATGACAGCTTTTGATTCACTTTATAATATTTAGAATAAGCCATAAAAGCCAATCTCTGAACGAACAGACCACTTTTATTGGCTTTTAGTGCTATTACTGCTATCATAAGTGGTAAATTGGCCTAATGCAAGTAATACTGCTGTGTCATACTGTAAAACCACTGCTTAGTTTTATATTTTATTTTACATGAAAAAAAWAAGGCATGGAGAGTCTATACAACTGCTGGTGATTCCCTCCAAGTGACAGTGGGGTGAGCTTCCAGTGCTCCTTGGATTTTGTTTGTGTTGTGATTACTGTCTCTTCTGAGATAAAGTTATAACATAAAGGCAAGGGCTGAGAGCGTGAGTTGGGGGAATAAAATAATCTTCTTAAATTCATGAAATCCATATTTGGAAAGAGCTTTCAGAGCATTGTGGGTAAATCTGACCTAGGTGTCCTGTGAAAGAATCAAAAAATCTTTGAGAACACGTTACCTCCGTATGGAGACTATTAACAGTCCTTGCCTTGCTAGTTCCTTAGATTGTGCAGTATTTGCTTTCCTGTGCTACATGGACAATATCAAAAGGGTTTTTCTGAGGTCTAGCCCAAAGTTGTTATAGCTCAGGACTTTTTTCTTGGAATAAGATATTTAAACTTTTATTTCTGAATGTATCTCCATGAAGGTCATAAACTTTTTATATGGATTTAATTATAATCAAGCTAGAAACACCAAACCATCACTACTCAGCTTGAGACTGGAAATGGCTTATTTCAGATACTTTGTGTCAGGTGGTCTTAGATTTTGTTGTCGTTGTTAATATCTGCACAATTTTAAAATACAAACGTTTAAAATATCCAAAGTAGCTGATACGTTGTCAACGCATTGTGGTTAAGCAGAATGACTACAAGCTGCAGTTTAGTTTTTCCTGTGATTGTCTTTGCTTTCTTTCTCTTACACCTTCTTCAGGAAAAAAAGTTTATCATCATAGTATTTTATTTGGTGTTATTTCCCAGGATAGTGTTGTTAGATATTATTGAGAAAAAAGCAAAGTCAAAATGAATAAGTTTACATTTAATTATGAATTTTTTAAATGCATTTTAAACTTAGCTTAAATTTGAAAATTCAATAGTCATAAGTAATAYAATGTTACACTACAAAGTCCTTAAAAAAAGTTAGTCTTAGAGAGAAGCTTGTCTGAGTAATAATCATGAGTTTAACTACATGCATGCCTGAGATAATAATTTACTTTTAAAATGTTGTAGGAACAGGAAGAAGAATCAGAGACTAACTTTAGTTTTGATGCCTAAGTTACATCTTCGTTGTTGTTTTGATAACTATGTTTACAAAGATCACACAACAGATAGGACTGCTCTTTGTAAATCTAATACCTGATAGGTTTGTTTCAATAGTAAC